>JAOEHX010050468.1:29089-95878 GCA_025448015.1 Bolborhynchus lineola | reverse complement strand
AGCAACTGATTATTTTCTCCCTGTCCAAGCCATAGTAGTCATACCCATCTTCATTTGGGAAGACCTTGCTCACCTCAGTTGCACGTGTTAGCACTGCTAGTGATGTTCTTTAGTTCCTCTGTTTTACCACCCATTTTACCAAGCCAGTCTTACCAATTAATGATTGCCTCTGCTAGGAGAAGCAGGGGAAGTGGGTAAGCTTGGGGTACCTGCAGTTCCCACAGCATCACACCAAGATAGCTGGCCCACGCAGAGGAAAACCAGCCTCGTGCATTTTTCCTTGTCCAAATTAAGTCAGTGGAGAGGCAAATGAGCTTTGGAGGATGCCAGCAATAGCCCAGGCCTTTGACACTGAGTTCTTCTGTCCTCCCACACGTAAATGACAGCAGTAGAGCTCCAGGCACCAGTAGCGATTTCTCTTTAATTTCTTTGTAATACGCCTAGGAGGGAAGTGAGATGCTAGCACCTTGCGTGGAGGAGCCGGTTAATGATTGTGTATTAAAGGCAGTTCTTTACTTTCTTTGTCACAGAGAGCTGGCATTTCCGGCCCTTTCCACCTGCATGGAGATTTCATGGGTATGGAACAGCAAGAAGGAAGCAATTTTCAATCTGAAAATCCTTGCTGTCAGCAAAGGGATTGACTAGTGCAGTTTGACTGTTCTTGGGCAGAGTTTTCACTGCCCAACACAGGCAGCTTATAGCAATTACATTGCTTTGCATTGCTCTTTGCCCAGTTAGGTGTGGATTGCTCGAAATGAGCACATCAGTTAAAAAGAGGAGATTAAGTGACTCTACTGGGCTTTCACTCTGCAGTTGCCTTGCTTCAAATTTGGGGCAAATTAGGCTGAAAAATACAGTGTATTCTCACATACCTATATCCTAAAGATCCCATATTTTCATTTGAAATCTTTCATAGTTAAGAGGTTGTCACTGAAGATTACATTAACTTTGCAAGACAGGAGGTCTCATACATCGTGTGATTTTCATGAAGGGTGCAACCTCTATGTGTGTGTGTCCCATTCAAGTGTAGGTTGACCTTCCACTTCTTGTTCTGTAATGCCTTTGTTTTACTGCATTTGGTACTGATTTCTATTCATCGATCTCATCTGCATTGAAGCTGTCTGTCTTCCACTTTTTCTTAAACTGGATTTTGTCAAACTACCTGCATTTTTATATACATTTTTATTTACATTTTCATATACAAAACATAGGGTTTTTTAAATTGTTCTTCATAAGAATTTAGTCTTTGGCTTCTTTGGCAGCATCTCTACTTAGCACAAGGATAAAAACTTATCCAAGATGTGAGTAAAGCCAAATGTGGTCCTCCATTGGAATGTGTGATCTGCTTAAAAATGCTGTGGTGTGAACTGGAGATTGCTACATCTCAGGACAACTGAAGGCAAAAGTCAGCTCCATCCTGTAAGTGCAGGGAGGTGACAGATATTTAACAGAGTTGCTCCATCCCCATGGCTGCAGGGAGGTGATGGCTTCTTGGCTGCCAGCTGCGGCTCTGCACAGAATATGGTTTGTATGGGTTTTGAGCACTTGGTGGTGGTTCCCAAAGCAGCAAGGTGAGGCTCTCAGATCACACCGCCCAACGTGCCGAACTCACCTCCTCTGTGTGAGAAGGGTTCTGATGTGTTGGGACAAAGCCAGGCTGTGCTGACTACACCGAGTGCTTGCGCTGCTTAGAAACATCTGCTGAGGAATGCTCACTTCATCCAGCTTAAGCAGGTGCTGCTGCTTATCCTGAAGTTCCAACAGTGCAATTAGCCTGATCTGAATGGCATTTGAGCACTTCAATGCAGGTTCTCTGCCTTTTGTCTCAATTCAAAGCAGATATATGCTGATGAAACCTTGCTTTCGCTACTGTGCTGGTTTTGGATGGGGCAGAGTTAATTTTCTTAGTAGCTGACACAGGGCTTTCCTGGAGATGGCTGCACACCTGCCTGCCCATGGGAAGGGGTGAATTAATTCCTTGTTTTGCTTTGCTTGTGTGCATGGCTTCTGGTTTACCTATAGGAATGTCTTTATCTCGACTCATAAGTTTTCTCCCTTTTACCTTTACTGTTCTCTCCCCCATCCTGCACTGGGGGACAGAGCTGGTGTCTGTGTGGGGCTTAGCTGCTGGCTGGAGTTAAACCATGGCACCTATCTTCACCAGGGTCATCACAAGACTTCAGTTAACATTTTGGAGACATCAGTTCCAATTGCATTGATCTAAGCAGTGTGGAAGGTTGGACCATGCTGAGACTCTCATTTTCCTAAACCAACAGGTATCGAACTGACTGATCTTCCAGGGATGACAACTACAGAGTTGGACTCTACCTGGCTGAAAACTTCCAGCAGGGAAAGAACAAGGTCATGAAGAACAAAACCATGGGAGTATTAACCAGAAGAAGTGGTGTCACTTTAGTATCAGATCTTCACAAGAGGTACAGTGAAAATACTTTGGAAGATTCTCTGTTTTGTCTTTTCCAGACCAAGCTGAGGGTTTCACAATGAATATATCAGAATATTTGTCTGGGGAGCAAACAGTCACCTGCAGTCTCCTTTGTGACCCTTTCTAATCTCTTCTGTGTTTCCCTGTTAGCTGTCATGCCAGTCTGCACTCCTGTCTGGCTAAACTTGGTTGAGACTGCAGCTATATTTATAACGCTCCCTTGAGGTACCCAGTCGGAAGCTGCCTGTTTGCCTCGTGTTAATGGAAGTCAGGTCCAATTATATGCATGTGGGGGATAAGTTGTTTCCTCTTACTCATAATAAATCCTGACCTTTCCCAGGATCTGGCTTGTCTGTTTATTCAATAACACGCTACCCATCACACTAAGGAGAGAAATGGAAAAATCCCTGAACTTGCTCAATGGCAGCCATCTGCCTTCTGTTGAAGCAGCAAAGGATAACAGAGCACATGTATGATGCCTATCTGAGTGGGCAGGTTCGACCCTTTGGCAGAAGGAGCACTTGAGCTGCAGCAGTTGATTGGAGCGTGCCCAAGCGAGCTCTCACACTCAGCTTGCAGAGGCAGCAGTGGGCATGGGGTGTCCTGCTCACACTGATATACCTCTCCGGTCTCTGAGAAGAGCCCAGCCCTCTGGGGAGCACTTCAAGGTGCTGGTGCAGTATGGTTGTGGGTGGAGATGTCCCTTTGCCTTTGTGCCTTGGGGCTGCAGCATCACCAGGGCTTCTGCATAATGGTTTTGCAGGAGAAGTGTTGTGGAAATTCAAAGCTTGTGCTCTTGGGTAGGAGGTGAGTGCATGAATCACACAGGGTCTATTGAAAGCCTTACCCTCTGGCCTTTGGCCATGTTAGCTTTAAGCAGCACTTTTCTCCTGTTGTTTTAATCCCTCTGTGTGTGTGCATGAAGAAGAGGCAGCTGCCAGCTGCTGAATTACTGGAACAAAGGCAAGTTTTCTAAAGCATTTTATATAACACTTGTTCCCTTTCATTTGATGAATGATTCATTAATGTCTCTGTTTGAGATAATTATTACGAAGGTTATAACCTTTCTCATTATTTGAACAAACACAAAATTACAAAGAAAAACTCTGGAAGGACCTAATTCATGCCCAGCAAATGTGGTGCTGCTTTAAGCAAGTTGCCTACATGTGTGTTGAATGCCAAAATCATATTTACCTCGTGGGCTCCAGAGCAACAATGTATCCCTCAAGGTTCTTTAAGAAGCTAATGTATTTCTGTTGATGGTTAGGAAAAATCTGCAGTCATTGCTTCCTTGCTGATGTTTGTCCAGCCCTGGATTTTCCTGGCTTTGCTTGGCACAAATCTGAACAAGCCAATGCAGTTAAACCATAGAATTATAGAATCACAGCATCGTTTGGGTTGGAAGAGACCTTAAAGATCATTTAGCTCCTACGCCCCTGCCCACAGCTGGCTTGGGGGGGTGTATGTGTGTGCAAAGGGACTGACTGCACACAAAAGAGGAGAGAAGGGGGAAAAATGGGTTGAGCAGGAAGACTAAAGGAGCTCTTACAACCAAGTGTGCTGCAGTGCCCTCCCACCACCCTGCAGGGTGCATCCAAAGCTCGTGTGGTGCTACTTATGGCCAAAAGCAGCATGACTCTCCTTTAAAGCGTGCTTTGCTCTGCTTATAATATCTGACCTCCACAAGAAAATAATCTCTGATCTGGTAAATCTGAGCTGGGCCTCTTTATTTTCAGTCTTGGTCTTATCTGATGGCTTCTGTGCCTTCTCAGGAGTCTCAGAGGGAGCACAGCCACTTGCTTCCAACAGTGCTCCCTCCCATGTCCTGGATATTTCCTGACAGCTCAGGTTTAATTTTACTGTGTGTACTAATGGCTGACCAGTTGGAAAAATGTGAGGTAACAGCATCACCATCCCAAACCTCAATTGAGAACAGTGCTTTCTAACCTGAGGAACAGTCACATTTGTTTGGATTTCTTCCTCTTGCTTTCCAATGAAGTTCTTAGCTGCTCCCAGTTCTGATTCACAGATTAGAAGGCCAGAAGTGCCATTAGATTGTATAAAACCCCTCCAGTTTCAATGAAATACCCTTGAAAATAATATTTTTGCATACTGAAGCAACAGAATTTTCCTCAAACCAGATTTTTTTTATCAGCATTTCCAAACTTTCACTGGTTTGTGCAACCAAATTTTCCAGAATTCCCCAGATAAGCCACGTGTCCAACAGGTTGGTTTTCATCATTTCATAGAAAGCCCTGTTGCTAAAGTGTCAGGAAGTGATAATTTAATAAGCGTAACTTTGTGGATTGCTTGTAAGCTTGCCTTGTAACTGTGCAGTAGTAACAGATCTGTTACTGAAACAACTCTTAGAAGGTCTGTAGGTGATTTTAACAATTTATGAATGGAAACTTGGTGTTAGATGTCATCTTACTGCCTTCTGTGTCATGAAAAGTGTGGAGAATAAATAGTACTGTTTCATTTTAATGGGTGTGCTCTGCACTAGGGATGATCAGTGCTACTGCAGGCGAGTGGTAGCTGTGGATCACTACTGTGGGGTTTTTAATGCTGCATTTACCACTGAAATGTTCCATGGATGTCATTCAGGACCATTCATTGACTCAGCAAATGGAGTAACTGAAGGTTTCACGTGCATTTTGTGTTTCCAAACTGAAATGCTTCAGCCTAAACTCAAAGCATTTCTGTAATGCTGCTCTCCTACATTAGAGCCACCATCACTCCAAACTCGTCTTCAGCACCATGGTTGTTCTCTGTCTTCCAAAGCTGCTGTGCCACTGCTATGATCCCAAGTCCCCCTAGACCAGCAGGAGATACTGTAGTGAATCAGGGGAGCTGCAGCTTGATCGTAGCAGCGCAGGAGAAAGTAAGGATGCAAGGCATCCAAAGCACAGCTTCTCCTAGGCATTGTGTGGCATTTCAACTGGTAGTTCAAAAAAGGCAGAACCACACCTGCTCCTTTCCCTTTTTGACTGACCCAGAATCTTTGTTCTTTCCTCCTTAAAGGTAAAAAGGAGGCATCTGTTCTGGGATAAATATCTAAAACAGATGGCATGAACTGTGATATGGGGACGACTGTCCATGATGGAGGGTGACAAGATTGCTGCCTTAAAATAGGTGCCTAAATTTTAGATCTTAAAAGTTTGGAGAGATGACACCTTCTTGTGGAGTCATGTATCAACTGCTCTTTTTTTTAATGGCAGGGGAAGATCTAGCACTGGTCCAAGATCTAGGCTCTATCAATACTACAGTTTACAACACGGAAAGAGTATGCCGCTGAAAGCATGGTTATCCTGGATCTATCTGGGAAGTTCTGCTCAGTCATTGCACTGTGTCAAGTATTGCTCTTGCCTCAAGGTTGAACTTTGCTAAACCAAAGTAATATGTCCTTGGATACATCTCATCTGTAATGCCTTCCAGTGAATGTCAGTGAGAGGTCAATGCTTATTTATTACACTTTGGGAAATTGCTTGGGCTAATTTATGTGAGGAGCTTCACTAGATGGGTAAGCATGGCAATCCCATCAGGATTAACAGACAGCTTCATCTGCCATGACAAAACTTCTCTCTGACATCTGGGCCATTAAAGTGAATGGCAGGTTTTACTGCAGTGTCCATCTCATGGAGGGACATTGACAATTTGCTGCTTAAAACCCAAGTCACAGCAGAGCACTTAGGTGACAACCGAGACCTTGGCATCAGCAGCCAATATTGATAATATACAGCACAAACACCACACAAAGTTGGAAAACATCACTCAGAATGCCTTGCTGGAGTAGGTCAACAAATAAAGCCTCCTTCTCTGTTATGGTCCAGGGAGAGAATCTTTCTGCTCAGTGATAAAGACAGAAGGTACCATCTTTGATTCCATTTTTATATATTGCTGACAAACATGATTTATGAAACAGAATACTTGTTTCATTACTGAAAGAATCTATCTGCTCAGTGCCCTCTCACAATGATTTCCTTCTAAGATTTTCTGCCCATGCATTTCCTAGCCCCATTTGTACACTGTCTTGTCAGTTCCATAAATCATTACAGATAAGTAAATCCTTCTCTTAACCTTTTGGGGTGATAGCATTAGTAATATTTTCTGAACGTATTGCCTACAGCCCTTCTAGAAGGGAAGACACATTGCTTTCTTGTGAGCACAGAAAATACAAAAGCATTCTTGTTCTTTTTGGTCAAATTGGTACAGTTTTAACCCTTCTCATTGTTTACACAGTCTTATAAGCAAGAAGTGCTCCATCAAAGCTTTGAGATTGTTTTAGACATTCATGTGTGCATCGACATACTTGAGTATTTTGGCGATGAAGGCAGATATTGAACATTGCACAAAGCTCCTCAGCAATTCCAGAAATTATAGAAGTCTGTATTTGTACAGCCTTTGAACTCCTCTCTCTAGCGAAGTAATTTGGTCTACAGTAGCATGGGATTCAAATTGCTTTAGCTTCATCATAGTCCTTTCCCATATTGAAGAAGAGCTACAGGTCTGCACCGTGATTCAATTAATTTGACTTAGAATAAGAAAGTAAAGCCCAGAGCGCAATGGAGATTCTTATGGGGGAAAAAATGAGTGGAGGCCAAAATGGACTGTAGGAAAATTGCAGCAGAGACAAAACATTTTTATATTGAAAAAAAAATCAAGAAAGAAATGTCATGTCTGAATAGCATCATAGAGTCATAGAATCAACCAGGTTGGAAGAGACTTTTAAGGTCATCAAGTCCAACCTTTACCCCAGGACTGCCAAGACCACCACTAACTCATGCCAGTAAAGATAAAACAACATGGAAGGGTGATAATCTTTATCTCACTGGAAAGTAGGAACAACTTCCTCTCTCTGTCCAGAAATGAGGTAGATAACTTGGTTTAATTTTATTCCCATGATCATTTAACAAAGATGCAAGAGAAATATCTCTTGCCCACCTTTCACAGTGATGTCTCATCCCCACTTCAAAGCCTCATGTCCCCTTTGACGTCTGTGAGTAGCCAGGTAACTAAGCTGTCTGTGACATGGATTTATTCATGGCGATGAAAACAAGCCAGGAATACAGATATTCCTTCAAGAATTAGCATATTAAAGGAAAAGCAAACAAGAGTGCATCCCTGACATGAAGGAAGGCCATGGGCATGTCGATCTTCTCTTTTATTAGAGTTTTTCAGACCTCAGATAGGTCATGGATAGCCCATACAGAGATGTGTTGCTGCCTGGTTTCCATTACAGCTCTAAGTCTTTTCTAGTGGAAATCTCTGGGGGCAGGATGGTTGCATAGCTAAGTAGATTCTGCTGTGCTCGGAAGGGGCAAGGACTTGAATTCATTTCTCTTTCTCCAGTAACAAGGGACCACTCACTGTGAGCAGAGGTCACCCATAGTGAGAGCAGTTGCTATAACTAACTGTCATCATTCTGAAATGGCAAGCACCAAAAAAAGCTCTCCAGGTTGGTTTTGAATTTTGGGCTGGGTTTTTGTTTTATCCTTTTTTGGCTTCACCCTTTCAGAGTCTTGCCTGAAATTTGTCAAAGAACTGCCTGTCTATGCCTCACAAGGTAATGCAGCAGGTTTCTAATTGTACTGGACTTCTGTAACAGTGGATCTTTCAACTCAGTGCATTTTTTAAAGCTGTGACACATCATCTTGTCTTTTCTCTTTCCAGGTACCCCATCCATATTTAACATCCCCTGGAGCTTCATTCGTATCCAATTTCCTCCACATGTCTTGGTCTAAACAGTGGTCGTGCAGCTGCCATTCACAGGAGTTTTATCCTATTATTTCCTGGATTTTCCAGTGTTCGGTGTGAAAATTCTCACATTTAGGAGCAAAACTTACCCAGTGGTCTCCATAAATGTTACAGAACAGCTCTTCCTTGTGAGGATGCTGAGGCGCTGGCGCAGGGTGCCCAGAGAAGCTGTGGCTGCCCCATCCCTGGCAGTGTTCAAGGCCAGGTTGGACACAGGGGCTTAGGGCAACCTGCTCCAGTGAAAGATGTCCCTGCCCATGTCAGGGGTTGGAGCTGGAGGAGCTTTAAGGTCTCCTCCAATCCAAACCATTCTATGAATTTCCATTGAAAACAGGTATTTGCTAATCTTAAGGAAATTGCAGCAGGCAGAAGTCAGAATGCAGTGCAAAAAATGCTCTTTGCAAGGAATTAGCAACTCTTTCTACCCTTAACCGTAGCAAATTCTTGCTTGTGTTTTTCCCTTTAAAAAGGAAAGATAAAATGAATGACAACATGTCTGATTTTGTAAGCTGCAATGCATGAAGATACCTGTGTGGGGGTCCTTGTACTGCATTTGACTGAAAACAAAAGCAAAAATATGATAAGGCAGAAGGTAATCTGGAGGAGAATTAAATCAGTGCCATCCTGTGGAGGTTACTCCTCACTACTTTCATTGCCAAAGGACAAATGAAGAAGACATCTGTTAAATTTTAACTTGGTTTTTAGAGCATTAAACTTCATCACCATTTAACTCACAGTGAGGTTTTTAGCTGATACCTTGTTTTGATGCTGGTATCCTATGTGTCTATCAAAAAGATGAATTTCTCTCTAGAAGTACCAAACTCCAAGCCATCACACTGTCTTCATCACCAGCAGCACGCTGGTTAATTACTAACATTACGATATCTGCTGTTAAGCAGATCATATATGAACTGTAATAACTATTATGTCTGACACTGCAACTCTAGGCGCCCTGTACTTATACTGGAACTTAGTAATAAGGTTAAAGGATACTCAAGTCATTCGGAGCAGACATTTTGTACTAGCTGCAGAGGAATTTATAATGAACTGTTTTCTGATGAGACTTGAAGGCTTCCAGCAAACAGAACCTGACATTCACGTTCTCTGACACAGTTTTAAAAGTCTCCCTTTACCAGGGATCCTTTCCTGTCATCTAGGCAATGGAGAGCACTGCTGCAGTAACGTCTGTATTCTTGACTCCTCTCCTAAGTGAGTCTGCTGGTTTCTGTCTTATTCCAGCTCTTCACTTTTTCTGGTACATGAATGGAGCTGTCCAGGAAAGCCCTGGACAAGGATGTTTGGTCAAGAACATGCTCTGACAATTTTTGTCACCATCAGCCGCAATGTGAGCCATTTCCCACCAATCATCCTAACTCACTGCTGGATTGACTTGAATTCCTACTCTGCACCCCCTGTAGAGGTTGTCAGTAGGACTCTTTAACACCATTTGATTTTATTCTTATCCTCTTGGCAAAGTCTAAAGCTTTACAAGATTTCCTTTAGGTTTGTAATGATAGAAAAGCCCACGCTGATAATAGGGCTGCAGAACCAGAGCATGTGACAATGTGAAACAACACAGACAAGATATTCATTGTTGCTCTAACAATGTCTGAGCCTCTGTTCCATCCTTCCAGCCTGCCTGCATGGTCTTACATGGCATGGTCTTACATGGCATTTGTGTCTTGCTCATTCCTACCACAGGCCAAAGATCAGCCACGTTTTTCTGTTGCAGAGCATCTGATACCCTTGGGAAACCAGCTCAGGGGACTCATGCGGGCACTGAACAAGGAACTTCTTAGAGCTGCCCAGAGGCACCATTAGCCCAATGTGTCCACAGCACTCCATGGAGCCTAAAATCCAGCAAAGATGGTGGAGAAGGAATGACAAAAGATAAGTAAGTCTCAGTATTTCTTTAACTGGACATAACTCAGTGTCTTTGCACTTTCTGTTACCAAATCCTGAGTTCAGACAAAGGAAGAAACTGTTATGTGGGTGCAGAAAGAACTCCACATTTCCTTCTGATGCAGTGATTGAGTACCCAGGTCTGTTTAAGTCAAGGTTTGTTCTACATAGCACTCACTTATATGCTCCAACAATAGGGCAAATATAGCTGCATTAGTGTGGTCCTTTGCCTGTGTGAAATAGTCCTGTCAAGATTAGCCCAGGAGCACAGAAATTCAATTTAGAGCATGGTTTTACTGAGCCTGGGATGGAGCTACGAGGTTACTGCTTCATTGCATTGTAAGGCTATTGTGTTGGGCTCTGGCTCCAAGCTATAGCATCTTCAGGCTGTAATCTCTCCTTCTGCCCCTGCTTGACTAAAGCTTGGCCCTAATTTAAGCACTGTCATTAATGCAGCAGTTTACTGATGCTGATGATGTGAGTCGTTTATTCAGCAGATGGTATTCAGAGTGGCACTGAGGTTTGCTCTGCTTTCAGCATCCCATCCATCAGCTGAGCACTGCATAAGCAGTGCTCTGACCCTTACTAAATTTGGAGTTGTTGGGGATTTTTTGACAAGTTCACTGGGTTTGGTGGCTCTCAGACAACATGGGCTTTCCCTCCTGCCAAGGAAATAAACACTCCACTTTTGTTTACTTGCACCTCTTTGGGAAGGGGAAAGGGCAGGACAGGATCGTATTCTGAGGCAGAAATACACAGCCCATGTGAGAAAGATAGAAACCTGCTCAGTGGACCTTATAGATGTTTGTCCTACAGCTGCAGAGTTGTGGGGTAGCACTTTCAGAAGGTCTGGATATGTCTGTCTCTTGTTGACTTGAATTCAGGATGATAGAGGAGTATCTAAAAGCCTACAGAAGGGAAATACTTGTAACCAGGCTATAGAGTGTAGCTTGCTAAGCAAAGGAGAAGGGGATCAAAGCATGACAGCCTTCCCTGTGACTTAGGAAGGAGTTGAGCCTGGTCCTCTGTGGGATGAGGACATCCAAGTTGCTCAGTGACTGCAGAAGCAAATAAATAAATCATTGATCCTTCTGCCTCTTCAGCATTTTCTGCCCCTTCATTACATATGCTGTGGGTTCCCCAAGCGGTTTACAATGTTCAGGTATGCAGCCTGATGGGATGGCATCACAGCCTGGCTGCAAGTACCTCCCATTTGATGGTTTTTCCTCTTCACTTTGGTTCCCTGTGGAAATAAGGATGTGATCGCACTCTTGGAGTATGCATCCCCCACCTTTGCCAGCATCAGTCATACCTGACAAAGGTGTATCTGTCTCAAAGACTAAGATTTCATAAGAGGTTTATGAAAGTAAGTGTGCACGAAGAAGAAAGGTGAATCCACAGAGAAGAGGCAGTAAGCACAAGCTTACCTTTTACACAGGCATCAGAAAGGGAAAGAGGCGCTGGAAATCCTGTAAATGGGAATTACTTTTAAAAGGGAATCACTTTTAAAAGGGAATCATTGCCACTGAGACAAGAAAGGGAATTTCCTAACGAGATTCTTATTTTCTTCTGCATTTGTAGATAATATTGGTGATAGTACTTGTTTCTGTTTTGAGGTTGCAAAGTGGCAAAGCTGAAAGCACACATTTTCAGTGCTGTTCAAAACCGAACACTGAAAACAAAGCAAGCACTGGCTAAAGTAACGCAGCCCTTGTACGGCTCCCTGCAAAGGAACCCACAGACTAAGATGTGTGTATCAGTGGGATCAGCTTGAATTCAAAAGCTTGTCGATGGCACCTTCTTGCCTCTGTTATCTGACCATTCACCATCACCTAATTTTACCTTTCTTTTAAAACATAAGGTGATTTACTACATATTGGGTTAGTATCCCTGTGACCTTTAAGGTCATCGAAGATCACTACCAGCATCTTTGGATTATATATATGAACTGGGGAGCGTTTGAGGCTCCTGATGGCTTGTACTGCAGCACAGCCATGTATTAAATGCAGGATTAATGTGGGTTCCCATAATCTGGATCAACACACAAGAATGTAAAGCTGGCTTTCTCTCTGAGTGCTTTGTGCATTATGAGCTGTCATTAGTTCCTCCATCTGCCTGAACTACCCTCATGGGATATGCAGCTCCCTGGCCCTCTTCCCTGCTGTTCCCCTGCTCTCTGGCCAAGCACTGCTTCTCAGGCTGTGCCATGCAGGATCATATCTACCATGAATTACAAGCACTCAGGCCCAGCACCAGGGTGTGAAGGCGAGAAGATAAGGGCAGGGTGGGAGGTTGTGTTTCACACCTGCAGCAGATGTACTGTGCATCCGAGGCCACATTTTTACCCTTGTCTCTCTGCATCAGCAGCATCTCTGGGAAGGCTGATAGGGCTCCAGGGATCTCTGATCCAGCTGTGGCCTGAGACCCACTGGGAAACTGAGAGCAATGGGGAGATGAGCTCCAGCAGTGCTCCTTAGCAGCTGAAAAGCAGCAGATTTTCCTTTTCACACAGATGCAGACACAGTATATGCCTTTCCTTTTGGTAACAGTAAGATGAACAGAGAAACAAACAAAGAGCAGATTTCACTGTTTCCCAGTTCAACAAAATCCCATTTTCCAGTGGAAGAAAATGTAATTCCTGGAACTTTCAGCCAGCTGTGCTGCTGCCTGCTATTTCCAGTTTCCTTCCCATGATGCGGTATGCACCAGTGGTGCATCCTGAAAATGTGCTTTCATCAACTCTTTCATTCAGGTGAGTATATCTCTCCGTAAATTACCCAGGACTTCTGCAATTTGTCTTTTGGAAATGATCTGTATGGTTTTTTACACGTGGTCCTCAGCTGCAAAACCCTCTTAAATCTTTGTCAAATAGGTAATAATGAAGGGAATACATTTCTATGCAGCGTGGACCTTCTGACTGCAGCACACTGTAATCTCTTACCCTTCAATGTTCTTGCAGTAGATTGAGCTGCCAATCATCAAATGACCTGAAGAGAAAAGAGGACACAAAGAAGCTGAAGAAAATTCTGGTACTTGAGTGAAAATACCTACATTTAGCCAACAATGATGTCTCATATCCTAGTGAAGATTAATGCAGAATGTGCTTAATGGCAAACTAAATTAGCAATATATGCTTAATTTGGATCTGGTAAAAATGATATTTATTCAGAAGACACGACCCTGTATTGAAAAATTCACGTGCAGCAGAATCTCCCTTCCAAGCTGTCTGCAGAGGTGCACCCACGCACCTATACCCTTATTCATCATATAGCTTCAGTGTCTTCTTAGCCATTATGGCTGGATAGCAGCTAGTACATGTGTGCTGTGCACATCTGCACAGCAGTTGGGGCACCAAATGCATGCACCAGTGCTGCCTTCACCTGTAGATGTTGCAGGTGAAAGAGGCACTGAAGGAGATGGCAGCAATGAGAATATTCCTTGGTGCTGCCTGGCAGCTGGCTACCAAGGGCTGCAGCTGAGGGCTGCATTAGTGGGTGTTGGGGCTTTAGAAAGAACATGAAGCAGCCAGATGCTTGCAATGAAATTATAAGATCTGACGTGAATGTGCCTCTTTCTGACAGAGGACAGAATTTTAGAGGTATTGTAATTTCAGAGGTTTTGTAATATCTGCATTTCCAAGCATCAACCTAAAGACAGTCCTTGTGCTGCCCAAGAAGGGCTTTTGCAGCACTGATTTTGATCAGTGAGTGGGGCAAGTGTGAAGCATCACCTACAGACTGTTGTTCTTGGCTCAAGCAGCAGTTAGGGTGTCCTACTGTGAGTATGAAGTATGTCCACATCTTTCACATCCTATTGGGAACAACACTGAAGCAGCTGTGTTTCTGTGAAGGTGAGCTTATCACAGAGAACTCCAGACCCCATTTGGTGATGGATGAGCCTTCCCTGAGCATCCACAGGAGTCAAAGAACCTCTACATCTCATATGCGAGTCCGGTGTTCAAAGAAATTACCTTCTGTCATCTAAACCGGCCTGATGCCCTCTTGTCAGGCTCTAGGGGCAACTTTCAAGTCATATTGCAGATCTGGTCAGTAGAAAGGAAGATGGGTGGCTTCCGTCTTCCAGTCAGGTACATCAGTGAGACCTCATTTATCTCTACTCCGAGTGCCATATAAAATGTACGTTACTTACCTGCAATAGCTAACGCATCGTTTGTACATACGTCAGTAACCCTTTCGATTCCCACAGCTGAAGTGCACCTTGGTTTTCTGAAAACACGTGCTGTTTCCACTGCTACGTTTTTGTGTTGCAGGATGCCTCTGGAGGCTTAGGGCTGTGGAAAATCTGATTTCTGTGTTAAAATAAGAAGTCACTGAAGCAAGTGACATGGAAGTGCACACATTATTACACAGGCATGGAAACAGGGAAGGAAAATATTAGCTCACATTTTGAGCCCTGCAGAGCAGTTCGCCTGTGATTTCCTTCTCTTTTCTTGTGTACCTGACTCATCTGTAAGCACAAAGTTAATTGCTGTCTTTATATGGACAAGCCTTAGATCAATCTCCCTGTTCCAGACCCATCTGCTTGTGTCCAAATGAAATCTCAGCCTGTCTGCCTGGCATTTCCTCTCGATGTGTCATCCCCAGCTCCAGTTCAAGAAACCTAAAACTCAGCTGTTCATCTTTCAACACAGCCCTTAGCTGTTAATCAACAACCTCTCCCTCTTTTGGGGCAGCACTGCTGTTCTTCAGGTTGCCCATTTCTTATGTTTTTCCAAGCAGGCTTTTCCTTGTCCTTTGCTTCGTCACATTCAGGCAATCCTCCTTAAGCATCCAGAAAAAGTGATTTCTAATGTTTTGTTGAATTCCCCAAAAAACCCTTTCAATGGGAGGCCAAAAAATCCTTCAATAAAAAATAGCAAACTCTTTGTGAATACCTAAAATGTCCATCACTTGTGTTTGCTTTTCTAAGCAGAGGCTTAGGTTATTAAGACTTATTCTGAAATCTGTTTGTATTGGTATTTGAGCAAGAAGCTGGCACCTTTAAGAGCAGTGTGATTTGGCATGGAGAACGGTCCTATGATTTTCACTCTGAGTTCACCGACTGTTGTTAGACTAACAATGGCTTTAATTCTTCCCCCATAGGACTCCTATGGCAAGAGTCCAATGGCAACAACAGCAAAATCAGAGCGAACAAAACTCCGGTCCCCCATCTGAAACCAGTCCTTCAGATCCCTGCCTATGGCTGCGATTTGGCACCCTTCTCTGGCTGGGCAAGGGAGCAGTTAGATGTGTGTTGTGAGCCTCTGAATTAGTATGTTCTTTCCCTTGTATGGGGCTTTGTGGCTGAAGCTACAATTTGCAAAGATCAGTGTTTTCTAATTCATTAATTTGCTTGTGGCTGTTACCATGGAGCTGTTATTTGGCAGGCAGGGAGCACCCCTAAAAAGTGCACTGAAGTCAAGCTGGAATTAGTTTCTCCTTTCTCTCTGTTTCTGCTCCTTGCCCCTACAGTGGGGACGTGTGGAAGGACACAGCCAGGAGGAATTCTTCCAGTGTGATGGGAAGTTGTTGAAGCTTGAAAAGGGGCACCTGCTCTCATCAAGACATCCTGTCCCCCATCCCACATCCTGGGGCAAGGAGGACAATGTGCACTGAAACCAATACTGATGAACTGTGGTGATGGAGAAGGACAGCAGAGGTAGCAAGAAACACATCCATGAGGCTTGGCAGGAAAGTGTAAGGCTGACCTGTAAAGGGAGAGGTGCCCCAGTAAGTACTGACCCAGGCAGGAGGTAGATGAAAGCCCTTGCCACCAGAGCGTGTCCATGCAGATTTCGGGTGATTTCCTATGGCTCTATGGAAAGGTGATCAGACAACCTGCCTAAAGAACCCATTTCCTTCCCACTCCCAGTGTCAGGGCATTTTCAAATGTTATTTTTCTAAAGCATAGGCTAAAATCCTGATATTGCCAGTTACAGAACTAAGATGTGATGCTGTGATACCAGAGGAGCTAAATCACCCACTGGCAAGCGTGCTGCAACAGCTCTAAATGCTGCACCAGATGTTTGTGAGTGATGTGTACTATGCCTGGGAGCTGTGACTTTCAGGAGAGAGAGTTGTTATTGTTTATTGGGTTGGTTTTCAGTCTAATTAGAGCTATCACAGAATAAGTGTGTGTTGATCATGTCTCCAGAGCAGGTCTGTTTGTACCATGATGAGCTGTCTGTGTGGTCTCAGTGCCTGGTTACAGTGGGCCTGTGGTTGTTCTGAACCCCAACCAGCAGACAGGGATGCAAAGCTGATTTCATGTCAGGGCCATGTCTGTAAACTGTGCTGGAAACACTGGGGTCTGATCCCCAGGAGCACGATGGCAACTAGGGGGGAAAACCCTTAGCTGTTGTTATCTCTTCTGCAGCCCCCTTCATGGTCAATACTCCTGGGTGGTTGAGATGGACCAGTGAATGACAACACTGAAAAACATGTTCACTTTAACGTCCTATTGAAATGAGGGTTGTGAAATGATGTGAGCCTCAGTTAACTCTCTGGGTTCTCCAGTGTCACTCTGCAAGTAATGTGGTCTGTCACCTAGTCAAGGTAATTAGCTCTATGTGCAGGGAGTGAATGCAAACCTTGGAAATCCAAGCTCTAAGCAGAGTGCAAGATCACTGGGGAAAGGAGCAGTGGGGATATATTGTTTCACTGGACTGCATTACTTCAAAGAGCATTGAATATGCTGGCTGATGGTGAGAAACATAAAACTTCACCCATTTGAAGTGGCCCCATGGTCTCCAGTGTTCAGATGGGGCAGAGCAAGTGTCTTGCTCTGGCTCCTCTCGCGTCTTCATGGCCGCTCAAATTCTTGGTTTCCCTTTCAGATTAAATTCTGGTATCCCTTTTAAAGTGAGTCTTCTCCAACCCTGCGACTGTTAAAGGACTGCATTGCTGTGTGCAGGAAAACAGGGAAGATCTTTTGCTGCTTTCTGCCCACCATTCCTGAAGGTCAGTTCTCCCAATCCAGCCAGCCAAGTTTCTGCACTGTGGAAGAAGACAACTCACAGCCCCAGGCAGAGCAAATTCCCTTTTCCTATTGAATTTGATTGGCTTCCTCTATAGGTTTACTCAAGGTCCAGCAGGTGCAAGACCTGTTGAACAGGGTGTACAGTGCAGTGCAGTGGTTTTAATCCAACAGCCACAATGCTTGAGAAGATTCAGTGTGAAAGCTTTACCAGGATTTTGTCTGAGCTGAAGAATGTGAAATTGAAAAGGATGGCTCATAATGGAGGTCAGGTTTATTGCAATAATAATTAGGATTATAGGAAGCCCCATGTAAAAGAAATTAATTTGCCCTATACCAAAGATTGCTTACTAATAATTTTTAACCATTTTAATTAATGGTTTTGAATTATCAATGATCAAAAATGTGTATGTGTCATAAAGCAAAATGTGTGAATCTGATCATTGCATAAGTACAATAAACAACTTTCAGTTGTTGGAAGCTGTCAAATTTCCTTAAGATTCAGATATTCATGGCTTATTTCAGGGAAATAAAGTTTGCAATTTGAACTGAAGTTTGGTTATGACTGAGTGACTTAAAGTGATCAAGTTTTAAATCACCAAATATTCATGCAAGAGAGGCAGCCAATCAGCCCTAAATTGGTCCTTCCCTGAGATCTGGCGTGTCAAGATTAATCTTTGAGCAAATATTCATTTGCCCGTTGTTGTTTTAAACCACATGTGCTTCCCCTGAAGGAGAAGAGGCCAATAATGGTGTGTTTGGCTCCCTGCAAGGGTCTGGGAAACTGGAGACTTGGAAACTTGAAATTGTCAGGCTTTTTTCATTGTCTTGGTCATTTGAGACATCGCTTCATCTCCCTTACTTCTGTAATTTCCTCTGGTCTCCCTCGATTTCTCTTACATAAAAGCAAAGGAAAATGATGACAAAGGGCCTCAGCTCAGATTCTCTGTGAGGCGGGTTAGATTAATGGGAGAAATGAAAGGGCTCTGTGCCTCATTCATCCTCTTCATAAATAGCTGAAAATAAAATCACACCTATCCTTGGTTTTCAACAGCCACACCTGAAAAGACAGCTTTCCATCATGCTACTTTGTTTACTGATGCACAGGCAGCAGTGCGTGGAAGTCATGTTGCAAACAGCCTTTTCCTCAAAACAGATGTGTATAGCACATCTGCTGCTTCTTCACAGTTAAGAGATGGAAAATCAGTATTTGAATTGAAGAATGTCTTGTATTTCACATAACACTACCCTGCAGAGAGATTCTTCTCCACATGGCAACAGGTCTGATTATTACTACTAGAGGCTGCCAATATGATTTAGTGTTAGTGGATGGGTGCCTGCATGCCAGAATGGAAGAGGAGAACTGTGTTCAGCTGCCATTTTTTTAGACCTGTGTTCACAGTGACAGGGATGTAACTGGGATGTTTGGAAGAATTAAGTCTTCTGACTCCATTCTTCCAAAGTGGGGATGGCAGACGGTGCTGCTGAGAGATCTTGTGAACAAATTCAAGAAGACATTAAGATTTGGTGGGAGATGCAAATATGTAATAAAGATCCATGGTTTATTACAAATATGTAATAAAAATCCATCCACAGCAGCATGAACTGTGCACATAAGGGAAAATCACATATTATAATGAAGGTCCTAAATTCAGTGTTTGCCTGCTACATGCCAGCTGTGTATTTGTCATTTGTATGCAAACGTGTGACAAAACACTCTGGTTAAAGTCCACATGGTCACGGTCTGACTGATGTTAGTCTGGAGGTCTCAAAGTCTGATGAATAAAACGGCTAAGTGTAATTTCTGCTAAAGGTTTTTCTTGTTGCCCCATGAAGTAGCTTCTAATAGCTGCTGGGCTAATTCATTCTATCTCCTAAAACAGACAGTGAAGTTAATTTATGGGTAGAAAAGCATTCATAGCCTGACCTGCCTTCCCCAGGGTAAGCATGGCTTCACGGTATTTAATGTTCATTCTTCCTTCCTTGCAGGAGTGAAGAACAGCGGCTCGTTGTGCTCATGTTGGAGTTTACAGTGGTTATGTCTGCAGAGCAGCAAGGAAATAGTTTTGCCCTATTGCACAATAAAGACAAATCCCTCCTACTCAGCAAGAGCAAGTTAATAAAAGGTATTTTGAACTGGGTTAACATGATAAGGGAGATACAAGCTATGATAAGGATGGAAACTCACGGTCATGCTGGTTTCAGTTGTGTTTCAAAGATTTCTGTCGCTGTGAACCTGAAAGGAAACATCTCTCATTTCAAAGGCTTTGGGTAAAGGTTTGGTCATGAAGTCAGAAATGCATGGGTGTTCAGGGAACCAACACAATTCAAAGGACAGGCATTAAACCACGTTTTTAACTATGTGGGACCTGCTTCCCCACTCCATATGTTTAGTAGATCAATATTAGCTCCTCGACAGTCAATAGAGCTCACTGATGTAAAACTGCTGTGTGCATGTTCTTAATGATTCATAGTTTTGAAGCCTGGCCAGTTCTATAATTCAACCCTCGCAAAGGCAAACAGCCTCCTGCCAATCTGCCCTTTCTTCTCTCATCCTGTTGTTTGTTAGGCGTCTGTAGCCCATTAGCTGGCTTACTATGGTATTAATATGTGGCATCATTATTCATAGCCAGATCTGCTGATAAGAAATCGAATGCTCTGGTAAACAACTGACTGGATTTTTTCTCCATGACATCAACAACAGAGTCAAATGGGGTGCTGGAAAAAGGATAATTCCCAGGATCATGTTAAAAGATTATGTAGTTACGTACAGGAGGGGAAAAGCCGCTTTCAGAGCACTGATCAGGGATGTTCTGTGTCATACCCAGCAGATACACACCAGCATGTCTTCTGCTCACATATGAACTGTCCACCTGTAAGAAAGGGAAGGGACTTCATGGTGCAGTTCTTCAAAATGACTTCTTTTCCAACCTTCCCCCCAAATGGCAAATTTACCTCTGGAAGAATAAGAGCCAGACTTCTTTGTGCGAAAAAGGGCACAGGGCTGTCCAACAATAGGACATGCCTAAGCCCACCGTCCCTTTTCCTCCATAAACCCAGTGCCTCAGGGTACAGGAGAGCACAAGTGGATATTGGTTAAGTTTTGGTACTTCCCTTCCATGCTGCATTTGCAAGTGCTTGCTGCCCATCGCCATCTAGAAGAGTGGCTTTTGGGGAAGCCGTTTGCATGTTACAGGGCTGGTTGAGCAGGCATGTATCTGCACACAGGGATGCTTTGCATGTACCAGTCATGTTGGCATGGGTGCAATCCCCAGAGTTAGCATATATATGTTTTACATTATATATGTGGTTTACATTCTTTTGATTCCCCTGGTTTTGTTAGGATTGCTTTGCATTGACATCTGTTTGACTCCAACACCTTCCCCTTCCCTTCCCAGTGGCTGTCTGAGTAATAACTAGTTTTGAGGCTGAGATTAACTGTGATCAGGCAGCTAAAAACTCTGACTAATGCTGCAAACACTTCGGCAACACTTATGAAAAAGTAAGTCCCATTTTTAAAGCTTAAAATCATTTCCACTCCTTGCTCCTGGATAGCACAATTGCACCTTTTTGTTTCTTTGAAGTACGCGCAGTAACTTGGTGCAAGGATCCTTACAATGAAAGGCCTCTCAAAGATGTCCAGTGATTCATTCCCATTTTATGTTTCAGGTTAATAACAGTGATTTTCAATAATAGTTCAGAGAGGGTAAGGTCAGACATGACCCTTACACCATCATCTCCCACATTTCCTGGGTTATTCCTGCTCTTGCAGGGTTACTGCTATCTTGAGGCTAGCAGCTTCAGTGCAGATTATTTTGTAAGTAAGTAATTTCCTTCTCAGGCTGAAACTCTGCCATTCCTCTGGTGTCTTTTCCAATCGGTCACTTACCCCTGCTCCTCAAAACATGGGCTTTATTTCTGGTCTGAGTTTGTCTCATTCATCTTTGAGTCCTTGGTGCTTTTTTATGTCTTTCTTAGATGAAAGAGCTTGTCGATGCCCTTAGCCTTGCTCTCTGAAAGTAATAACACCAGGTGAACAAATTGCTCAGAAACCATCCTCTTGATGAGCTTCTGATTAACTACCTGACTGGATGGTATTTTTTATGTGTCTGGCATCATTTTTGATGCCATTTCCAGCACTTTGTTTTTCAGCATCTAGACTACCAACTAGTTCTGTAGCTGGTGTTCATCTTACCCACGTTGCCTGCACAGTTAGTACAACCTCCCTTACAGTAGACCACATATTTCTTTTCTTTTTAAATTATCTGAAGATCTTTTTCTTTTTCAATCCCTACAGCTGAAGCTTCTTTTGCACTGGTGGAAAACCTGCAGAGCTTATATCCTTATCAGTGAGTTTCAGGATGTGCCTGTCCTGATCTGAAGGTCTGTGGTTTCTTTGCCTTAGAGGAAAAACTGTCCCTCTGCATTGTTTGGAAGAGATCTTGTGTCTGCATGTGCCAGCACACAGTGTGTTTGCTCAGGTCTTTGTGAGCACCTTTTGCCATGACTTTCCCGAAAGATTGGAGCTGTGTTTGTCTAGTGCTGAACTGGAACCTCAACACTGACATTGGCAGCTCTTCGCACAACTTCTGCTGTACTGAATGCACACTGAAAACTCCCCTCTCACAGTCCTGGCAGCTCTAGATCTACCTTCAGCAGGAGCTCCAAACTTTACAGTGCAGAGCATAAAAAAAAGTTAACTTAAAAGACATTAAGGAAAAATCCAGCATCCATTTTTAAGCATCTTAATTTTTTTGTATTCTATATTGGTTTCATTGTTTTCTACTTCTCTTTCTTGTCTCCAGCATCAACAATTGCATCCTTTATTGGAGAACCAGGTAGAGTGTTTAGCGCTGTTGTTTTCACATTGTTACACTAGAAGAGTGCAACTCCATAGGCAGAGACAGGGGTTTGATTGTGTCTTTGGGCTAGCACCCAGGATGTATCAGTCCTTCAGAAGTGACTTGGAAACTCATTCTTCTCTACTGACAGTCTGTACAGTATTATCCTCACCTTGGCTGTAGCATCTCTTTAGGTGGGCGTTCCAGCTTCACTGGATCCAGTATGTTTTTCTTTAAGGAATATATATGTTGACATTCAACTTAAAATTTCTAATTATTAACAATTACATTTCACTCATGTATCACTTGTTGCCTTGAAATTTAGGTTTCCTCCCAAATACATCAATCTCTGCCCCTTCCTTTTCTCCTTCTTCACTGGGAATAAAGGTCATCATTTAAAAGCAAGGATGAAGCATAGACATTTCATTTACTCCTCCAGGATTCCACTGTTTTCTTCAGGAAAATAGAGGCCATTGCCAGTGTTATCTCGCTCCCAGATGTTTCAAGGGTGATTGACTCTGAAGTGCTATATGCACTATCAATCACAAAGAATGACATCATCTCTTCTGTTGGCTTTTCTGTGGTCTGTCAGGTGGGAGGATGAGCCGATTCAAGATGACTTGCCTGGGCACATACATCCCAGCATTTCTGAGAAGTGTTTCAGCTGCTTGCCTCTGAATCTGGAAAGGCAGAACAAAAGGGCAAGTGGCATGCACAGTGCAAGGCTAGTAAGGCTAAGAATAACAACCATGGGCTACATGGATTTAGTTTGTAATGTTGTGACAATTCGGGTGTGGAAGCTTATCAGCTCTTATAATAACATCACATTATTTTTTTTGCTGGAAGGGCATTTATGTTCTGGAAAAGCCATTATGAAGTTATTGTCTTCATTTAATTTAATTTAAAACCATCCTCCCTTTTAGAACATTAGCTTCTGCATGTTACACTTAGATGCTCATCTGGGGGGGGGGGGAAGGCCCAATAATTAAATTAAACATGGGTTTATCTCCAGAGCCAGAACAGCAACAAAGATGATTGATTTTAGAGGACTGGTCCTTCTCCTTGCTCTCTGGTATCTCTCTGTCCCCATTTTGTTCCTTCCAGTTGCCACACGTGCCATCTTTTCTGTTCCCAAAAGGAAACAGTGGAGCTGCTAATGTGTTGTTTGCTCAGCTCGTGCATTAGGCTCAGCGCGTGCATTTGTGGGTATGGAGGAGTATGAAATACTGGAAGGAGCATGTAGGCATTTCCTTAAAGCAAAGCAAAAAAGAGATTTAGTAGTTAAAAGTAGCCCTTGAAATCATGTGACACCATAAAAAACTTCACCTGACAAACACAAAACACATAGGAACAGCTGCAAGATAAATTTGAGGGTGATTAAAAACAAGGGAATACTGGAAAATACACAGACCTCTGTCCCTCAAGTACCAGGACACCTGGACTTGGTAGCAGAAGGCCTCATGCTTCACTTCTGTTAATTATCCCACACTTCCCTTAGGGTGATAGGAAGATAAAGCATTTTCATAGCCCACTACCACTATGACAGGCCAAAACATCTTCTGAGACATCTCATTTGTATGCTCCAGCCCTGTCTGTCTATTGTGTTATTTATTCCTGTGCCTTCCCCCTTTAATCTCAGTTTTCAGAAGCTCAATTTTCTCTAGCTATCACTCTGTGTTGTAATGTATCATGAGTCATGCCCCATATACTGAACAGTAAAGCAAACTGCATGCAAAGAGGATTGTCCCAGCCAGCCTATCTGAAGAAAGCATCATTTTTGGAAAGCTGGATCTGCCCTTTTGCAGCAGAGCTGGTTTCAAGTTTCCAATTTTAATGAAGCTGCACCTGAACCTTTTCTTATTTTCTTCTTTTAGATTTATTGTCAATTATTTTTTGAGGTTTGCTCTCAATCCATGTAATTACAACAGCTTTAGTGTCCTAAAAACCAGCAGAACAATTCTTCTCTGTAGCCAATGGGACTCTAATTGGTATAATGTTCACTAAATGACAGGCCATTGTATGAACTTCAGCCACAGCTGCTCTGGGTGTTATAAGTCTTTCAGGACATAGACTGAACAAAGTCATGCAGAAATGGTGTTAATCTTGCATTGCAAATGTGACTGAGAGCTTATTAAAAACTCCTCCAATTTCCCCAAGATTGATGTTAGATCGACGCTTTAGATCAGCGCTTTAGGTCAACCTGTTCCTATGTGCTCCAACCAGCAGCTGAACAGGGTATTTATGTAAAAGAACTTATAAAAATTATTGCACCAAATACTGGACTTCGATTTGGAGGCATCTGAGATTTATTAAAATTGGCCTTTTATTCATCAGCAATGAAAAAGTCATAACTGGATGCTTCTGCATGTGGCACAGGCATCGGTTGTCAGTTCCAGGAGGTGATGCTATTTTATTTGCCAGCTATCACAAACCCTTGCAAGACTACCTTTTCTTTTGGGAGGAGTGATGAAGGTGAAAGGGAGAGTGATGACTGTGAGGCTGCTAATTTATCTGGAAGCCACCATTCTACAACAAAAGTGTGTTCCAAGGGGTAATGTCTGAGAGGCTCCACCCTTCGGTGTCTGCATATCAGGATTCACTAGAAAATGGTCATTCTTGGCACAGAGAAGCTGAAAACTCAGTCCTGGGTGCTCTGCTCCAATTTAAAGACTTTGAGTTGTTCAGTAACAGCCAGGATATAAATTTTGACTTCTAAATGTAAGACTGTCTCTGATATGCAATTTAGTCTCATTTCCTCCTTCCTTCTAGAGAGTAACAATTCATACCCAGCTGATGATAAAAGTGAATTTAATTCATTTTTCCTTCTGGAAACCTTTTCCTTCCTCAGGTTTTCTATGAGCTATATGCTTTCTTTGACAGCTGCTCCAACAGCAAACTGGGATTCTGCCTGCTCTGTGGTGTGTTTGCACCACGTCACAGCAGACCTCAGCTGAAAATCCAAATAGGCTCAAGAGTGAAGGACAGAAGACCTTGCCAGTAGACACCACAGCACCTGTAGCTCACCTGCATCTTTACAACACCTTAGTATATGAGAAGCAGCACCCATTGCAATGTTAAATTTGACTTAATGACCTTTTCTTATGGGAATGGCAAGTTGTAGAAATCTGAGGATTTGAGATTTTACTGATGAAATTCCATCTCTGCATATGCCACACAGAAATTATTTTTGCATGGGTATGGGACAATGAATTTCTTCATTAGAGAATATATTGTACTTAACAAAGAGGTAGAAGTAATCCATCTGTTAACTGTTGTTAAAAGAATGCATGTGGATCAAATCATATCAAAGATATGAGAGCTTGTGCAACTCGGTGTCTGCAGCCTTCCAGGATATATCCGTCTGGTGTTCCTGGAGTCTAACTGGGAGAGACACTTGGTCACAGAGATGCATAATGCAACCACGGACTGAGGCATTCTCTGGAGCCTCAAAGGTGGCTGGTGTTTGGCTTGCACTGCTTTGTGTAGTACTGACATGTCTAACAATTCAGAGCAAAGGCAGAGCCAGAGGTTTCCAGATGAATAATTTAAGACAATAAATAAACTAGGATTATCACCATAAACCTTTTTCTCCATTCATTTACTGCTTTCTCTTTTTATCTGATAACTCATTTTCTACTTTTCATCTTTGTCAGCTAAGATTCCTCGCTCAATTTTTCTTAGTCTCAGTCCAAATCTGTTGCCTATCACCCGCTACTTACTTCTGAATAAAGAATCTGTCCCTATATTACTCATTTCAACTAATTGCCATGCTTAAATGATCTTTTCCAATCCTCTCTAACCCCAAGGCAACTCTTGATAGGTGATTAATGACTTCCTGGGATCAATGTGAAAGACAAAAGGGAAACAAGACAACCCAGAGAAGACTCTCTTGCTAACCCTTCTTTACCTCAATCATGACAGTAAGGAAGACAAGAAGGGCAAGAAATATTTCACTCTTCTTCAAGGAACATCAGCTCTGTGGGTGTCCAGTATTAACCACCTGAAAAATATTGGAATGAGTGAACACAACTTGAAAAGAAAAGCTCCTTCTCTCTTGTCAAGTTGGGCTGGTGGCAAAAATAGTGCCTGCTGACACTTAACACCTCCTCTCTTTGAGTAAGGTCTTTATGTTGCTCCCCTCTGTCTGGCCAAGCCAAAGAGCAAGAGCAACACATTTCATGGGTGTGATTTTACATATCCACGTGTGGCCTTGGAAATGGTCTTGATTCAATCTACAGTGGTTTACAGAGCACCAGTTCCTGCCAGAGGTTTGTGTTGTGGTAGCACCTCGGGATCCAGTGGTACAAGATGTGTGGTGAGTCTTAACTCACCTGTCCCTTGTTTAATGGATTTCTATCATCATCATTGTCCACTTGTTCTTAGTCCTCAGTATCAAGGTTGAACATGGATCCAAGCATCACATGCACACAGTTGTTATTGTGCCATTGCATTCAGCTGCAGGGGTTTGAACAGATGGCAAAGTCTTTCCACTTCCCTTCATCTTTCCTAAAGCAAAACCAAGTTTCCTAAGACATCCTGCCTACTTGAGTGCTGATCTCTCATGTCAGACCTTATTGCAAGTGCTTGACCGTGATTTGACCCACAACTGGGGGTTTTTGCATACTCTAAGTCTCCCTGTGCCACTTACACCATGGTGAGAGCTGCCTCCATTCTTCAGCACCACTTGAATGTGATCAGGCAAATGTCAGCTGGACCCTCCTTCCTGTAACAGCCTCAAACCCATGGTTAACTAGCTTATTTCTCAGCCTGCAGATCAGTAGAGAGTCACCTTTCCTCTGGAGCTCTGTGCAGAGCTGATGATTCTGGTCTGGGAAGAAGGGACCTGTGGCGGGATAAAGGCTGGAGACCAGTTCTCAGGAAACAGGAATTTACTTTATTTAAGAGTAATTTATGGCCCTATTTTCAGTTCTTGCTGGGACTTCCACTGTTTAAAGGCAGCCTTGAGTATGGCTTTGATATTACCCAGAGTGTTTTGGTTTTACTCAACGCAGTTCATTTTGTATGGCTGTATCATCAGGGGTGGCTGGGGGGTGTCATGTAAGCTGGTTACCTGGTGTAGCTAATAAAGTAATGAACCCTGAAAGCAACATCTGTTTCATCCTACTCAGGCTCTCAGATGATAATTACATCACCTGCTCTATATCTCATTAGTACTGACAGTTCTTCCATCCCTTGCTCCCAAGACAGTGGGGGAAAGGCACTTACCCATCTGTGTTTGGATTTCCACTAAGCATCTTCAGTGGAGAGACTCAGAGGATGCAGCACTTCGTTAGATGCTGCTCCATCTATTTGTCAGGACTTTCCTTGACTGGTTAAATCTATGAGGGGGTTAATTGGGGCACTGAGGAGGGAAGAGTTCTTAAAGAGCTCTTAAAACTCCAGAAATTACGGCACCTCCTTCTCAATTAGCAGGTTTTGTGTAACCGGAGTCTAAGGGGTAAGTACAGTACCATCAGATGAAGAACTGTGTGTCTGCTCCACTATGTGATCCCTCAGCTCTTGCCTTATGTTAATTGGGGTTTTGGGGGTGATAGTGTGCAGAGATTTTTACAGCCCTTACTAATGTCACACAAGCCAATGTAAAGGCTGCTGGGATTTTGGAGAAATCAAGCTAGAGCATCATGACCTATGAAACCATTATGGTCAAATCTGGGCAGACACTGCCTGGACACATACTGGGAGGTGGTGTTTTCTGAGCACCTAGCAGTCACCCTCTGCTCCAGTGATGCTGCTACAGCCAAAGCTTCATAGTGTCTGCATGGAGCACGCTCTAGATACAGCCATGTCCAGAATGCCACCTCTTTGGCTTTGCACAAAATGCATGCGAGTTTGCAGGATACAGATTGTTCCAGTTAACACTGTGTGCAGGCTTGCATGCTGCATTGCACTGCTGGTATTGATGTGGAGGTCCATCACACGTTCTTTGTCGTTCTCTGAGGTCTTTCAAGACTAGAGCCTGCTATTCTGTGAAGAATAGCAATGGTCTTGGTGCTACAATCTCCAAGAAGAAATCTGTCTCTTCCAGTTTCGACATGTGGGACCTTTCACCCTTCCTTTCAGTAGGAAATGTCTTAGTGGCCAATGAATATTTATGTACAGGAATTAAACTGATTTTCTGTTTTCTATAAAACACCTGTGAGCTAGTGTCAGGATGTCAGTAAAGCCGATTTGCCTGCCATTTGTACTCATAATTTATATGACAGTAGCCTCTAGAGGCCACAGGACCATACACAGAAAAACTGCAACAGATGGTTTAGAAGATGCATGTATAAGATGATGGATAGGGGTAAGCTAATAATGAGCAATTTTTGTGTATTTACCATTTTATTTACATGGTAAAACGCTGCAAACTATATAAATACTAAAAAAAAGTATCTGTTACATGGTTTTTTAGTCTGTCCCACCACAGTATTAGCTTTGGTTTTAGCTCCAGTGCCATTAGACGAATAACCTTCTCCATGGTTAAAGAAGAAACTGAGCATATGGGATCTAGGTACTATTTTTAGGGGGTAACCTGCTCTTGACAGTATAATAGCCTGGGCTTAATTCTTCCCTGGGCAGCTGACACCTCATTTCTGACAGGACGGAGCTTCAAATGGCTTAGTCAATTCAGGCAATACTTAGTAATCTGGATAGCTGTGCTTAAGTGAGTAATACACCCCACATGGACTGTCAGCTTAGAAAAGCCTGGCCCCAGTGTCCTGCAGGGGGGAATTTCTCACTGTACCTTGTTAATATCCACAGGAAGCATTGCCTTTGGCAGGAGAAGATGATGGCAGCGCAGTTGATTGGGATGTGCGGTGAGTGAAGGAGAGAGCAGGAGAGATTTGTATTTGTTTTGTATTTCTTCAGCCAAAATGTGGAGCCAGAAAGTAATAAATAAAGTGAATGGGCTGAAAACAGAAGTTGTTCTCCCATGTTTAGTATGATTCACATGATACTTGAGCCTTAGAGATCCAGACTCCTCCCAAAGGATCAAAGTAAAGTAGTATGTTTTTAACCCTTCAGTCCTTGATGCCACAGGGTAGATCCCTCCATCCCCAATGCTGGTGGGACGAGGCTCACAGCAGTCCCTTTGAATGAGGGTTTCCAGTCAGTTCGTAGAAGATGCCCATGTGGGAAGGCTGCTGAGCCAGGGTCAATGCTAGCCTTGCCTTTTTGGAGGCCACTTTCTTGACAGCAAACATTTAACAGAGTGGATGCACTGGATGGGCCTAAGAGGTTTTTCCTGGCAGGACTGGCAGGGTGTCAGGCTGTGTGCAAAAAGGTGGAAGGCTTGGGTGCTGGTGAGAAAGGTGCTGCAGCCTTCCCAGCCATGGCAGGATCAGCAGCAGTGGCGGTTTCAGCTTTGTGATGCTCTATTTTCACTCTCTCATTACTGAGGCAGCCAGGTCAAAGAGGTGAGATTTACATGTTCTGACAACGTTTTCAGGCTGCCAATTTGTATGCAGTGTGCAGTCCTACCTTCACATGATGAATGACACGCATTTTGGAGAAGAGAGTATCTAGAGTACACTCAATGTATTGCAGACTTGCAGTTCAATTGCCTGTAACTCTTGGTTTATGTGCTATATGCTTAGTTTAACACAGGTAAAACTTGTCAGGGCTGAATTTCTCTGTATAGATATCTGCCTCAGTACTTCTCAGGCACTAATTATGGTTCTGTTTAGGTGCTGAGCACTTTAAGATGAGGAAAAGATTAGTCAGGCCAGATTTTTAAGGGCATGTATTCTTGCCTTTGGGTTGACATTAATGAATAGAAGATATACGTATGTATCTATATATGTTTATGTGTTGCCTGTATTTTTGTATATAAAATAGGAAATAAATCTGATTGATTGGCCAAATGACATTAGTTTAGGTAGGTGTTGGATTGAGTTCCCTAAGCCACTCAGGAGATGGACAAGCATGCTGACCTGAAGCAATCCTACTATAGCTTTTCTGGGCCTCCTTTGTGAGGACCCTGCCAAGTGCTCATTCCCCAGGCACATAACAATTTTCTGTATAAAGAACGGATTTAAAAATAACTCTCATGTACCTTTTAGATTTAGATGTTCTTTTTAGCCATGGAACACTCAGTGTTGTGATGACATGTATTCCCACTGGGAAACACATTTATTCTCCTCACTTTACACAATCTGCATGATAATTTGGGACTACATGGTTTAGGAAATGTCTCAAATATGAAACTGAAAACTTGTCTTGTTCTGACCTTATTTGTAATAGAGCAAAGTACAGAAGTAGTATGCATGGGAATATCATTCACACTCCTCCCTTCTTGTATTTTAAACACAACCTGGCATCCTTTGCAATTGTTCACTTTCTTTTGGACTTCTTTTCACTTTTATTTGATAAGCTATTTGATAACACCAGTGAATAGGAAATACACATCTGCTTTTTTCCTTTTTATATGAGTAAGCAAAGCAAAGCCCTCCCTTGCCCAGGCCAATGCCATTCACATTGGTGGATCAGAGCATCTCAGAATGTTGTCCAGGAGAAACATTGTGAAATGTCAGTAGAAAATGAACCACACACAAAGCTATTGCCCTAAGCACAGGCTAAGTGCATGCTGCTGTTCTTGTGTCTTCTTGCTTCTGTAATTGGAACTCAAGGACAATCAGTATTCTTGCAGGCAGGGATAGGGTCATGCTAATACTCTTCCTGTTCAAATTAAAATGTCCTTAAATAGGATTAATTCTATATGATATTTAAGTTATGTTTGTATTTAAATGCGAATGTTTAACTTAGGAAGCCACCCTTATCCACTGGCCAGTAAAGGAAATTCTACAGAAGGAAAATGGGAAAAAAATGCACTTTGTTTCTCATTTCTAACAACCATGACTGGTAAATTCACAGGCGCTGTAGAAAGTACAAGACCCATGGTAGTCAGGTGTAGCTGTTATAGACACATACATGCTGCACCTACATATCCAGTAATTAGGGCTAGGAATTCTCCTGCCTTGAGAGAGATGTTGCATCTGCAGAAGTCTACATCTGACTCAGGTGTCCAATGATCCCTAGCTGATGGGTAGAAACGGGCACTTGCGAGGCACAATCTAGCTCATGCAAAAGCAAAAGTCTTCAGTTGCTCAGGTGAACCATAGTACTGAAGTGCATGTTACTCTCTTTCCTGGGGAAGCGTGAGAACAAATTGATTTACTTACTTTGATGTGGACATTTACAGTTAGATCAGACAAATGACATTATAGACTTGGGGGAGAACATAACATTGACTAGCCTTTTCCAAGACAAAAGCTGGCCTCCAGCCCTTGTGGCATTCAAGGATTCACTTTGCTCTGTATTTCAATGGGAGAAGATTGCTATGGCTTGCTGCATTTATTCAGTGGCCTTTAGGGAAAGAAAGATGTAATTTAAAAGCTCAATAAATCAGCCTTGTCAGAGCATATTTAAAATAAATGAGTTAAGTTCATTTTGCAAAGACATCTGTCTAGTGCCAGTTTAGACAGCCTACATGGTCTCTGGTGGCGTCTTTAGAAGGTCACTGTTCTTCCAAATCTCCAGTGTCGCTGCTGGCTCTATGCAGGTTCCTCTGAAGGTTCTGGGTGCTATATTTAGTCAATTGAATATCAGCAAATAATTAGAAGAAAAGGTCTATGAGCAGTGCTAAAGATACAAAATCTTTGTAGAAGCGTCTTAAGTTTCCCTGGGGCAACGAATCCGCAGTTGACTGTGCACTGCAGCATCTGTCTCTGAAGGAAGTCAAAATGGCCAAGTGTAGAGAAATGATAATGATACTGAGCTGAGATGCTGTGTTATTTACGGACAGGAGGAGATGATGGTGATTCAGGCAGCTCATCCTCAACTTCTGTTGATCAACTCTCCCTATCACTTATGAAAGTATTCAGTACCGGTTTTATGCTGTGGTGAGATGTGGAGTGGCTAAAACACATTCTGATGTGCCAGAAACAAATGTTCAAAATGGACCCACCACAGAACTTCCCCCCGAGTCTACACATGGTGAATACATTGCAGAAGAGCTACTTCAGAAATGGTTTGCTAAATGTGGCAAACGCAAGTGCTGTAGATTTTAAATGGGAATGCTCAGTAGCATCTGATGGTGATGGGTTTAGTGATGTTTGAAGGTGGATAACTGAATATGATACAGTTCAACACAAAGAAGCCAAGAAACATACACTTCTATTCTCCTTCCATCCATCACATAGTTTTTATTAAGCAGAATATTAAATTAAATCTGAACAGCATTTATCTCCTAAAATTCAATTTTTCTGAGCACACGTCAGATAAAGACCATTTTCTGTCTGACTTTAACTGCTTGCTAATGCAGTACCTATGGTGAACTGCATGTGATAGGAAAAAATGACGGGATACTCGTCTGAATTCAGAGTAAGGCATCCAAAATAAATTCAAGGAAAATTACCTTAATTCAGCAAAGTGCTTTAGCTTTAAGCATGCAAATAGCAATGAATCACATGCTTAAAGTAAGACTCATGTATGTGCTTCTTGCTAAATTAGGCATTCTACATATCAAACGGCAGCAATAGCTCAGTAAAAAGACAAAACCCACAAAGATAACCATGAAAGCTTTGGTTCAGAAGCAACGCTTTCTCAGATGTAATACAGTCCACATAAGGTCTGTTTGTTTTTACTCAGTCACTTTATTTTTTATTGCTCAGTATCAAAAGGAATCAAACTGACATTGATTAAAGGCCATTGTGAGTTGTAGGTAATATTTATATAATTCTTTCAATAGTATGATGCACATTGTAGGGATAAACTGAAATCATAGAAGACTGAAAGAGGAGGGAATCACAGTATGATGCAATCATGTAAACAACAGCACATATGTAGAGATTAATACAGATTTCCTTTGTCCACATAACAGGCCTGATCAAAAATGACAAATATTTTAATTCTAACAAACCTTGAGCTTTCATTTTGAATGGGTGAATAGCAAAAAATATATCTGACAAAGCAGAGCAGATTACTACATCTGTACTGCTTTTCCTCTTGATCTTTAAGGCTTAACAGAATCCTTTGTCCTTGCACTGAGATTATTGGTTACTTACTTAGGAAAATGAGTGGAGTAAATGTTCATTATTTGAACTGAAAAAGAAAAGACCCCTAACATTTATGGATTGCTGATATTGCCACAAGAGATGAAATCAGATACTTCTGATCAGCCAGGAGGACATTAATTGGCATAGACCAATTATGATAACTTATGTTATGAGGGACCCCATTTCAGCAGTTGCCACCCCTGCATCTTCCTCCTCTGCAATTAAGTGATACAGAAGAGCTGCAAAATGTGTCTCTGAAAGGTTGATGACCAATCTGTTCTGTGAACTTCTGACTGTGTGTAGACCTGCACCAGATTTCATAAGGCTTTGTGTAAGATCAGCTATTCAAATAGGGCAACTATTGAGACATGGGTTGTGCACTGCAGATTCAAACTGCCTCAGTACATGGAAGCAGGATGGATAGCTTGGTTTTAGAAATAGTGTCATCTTTGCAAAGGGTTACTCTCCTGGCAGCTTGTGAATTTCTTCTTGTAGTATCAGGAATTAGGACATCATTTTGGGGTTAATCTCAGTAAAGACTCAAATTCAATCTCAATCTGGTCAAATAAGGCATGACTTCAGCAGGGAGCTACAGGATAGGACTTAATCTCCACGTCATAATACATGCCAAGCTGTTTAAGTGTGTTTGGTGCAATTACATCCAATTAAATACTTGGAAATTATGGTTCCTATCTTGAGTTATCATAAGGCCCCTGCTCTACAACAGGATTGGCACTGGCTGACTTGTACAGTTTGGTCAAGATCCACAGGTCCCACAGGCTGCTTCCTGGGTACCAAAATGTTCACATGCCCAAAACATGTTTGAAGATGGAGGTTCACATGGACAAAACAGAGCTGTCTGCACAGCTTGCTGTGATGGGAAAGATTTACAGGACGCTCATGGTGGTTTATACCAAGGAGGAATTCATGACAGTGTATTTATTGCTGAATCTGCAAAACTTCTGTTCAGCAAATGAAGAAGATGCCTTTGGCGTGTGAACATAATACTCAGTGCCTTTCTATCAAAAGTTCTGGATTTCAGCAATCACAGACTTCACTTGCATGTGCAGTCTGCCCTTCCCTAGCATTTTCAGTCTTCCGGGGGTGAGTTAACTGTTTTATTTTTTTTTATAAATAGGTTTTATATATAAAATCTTCTAAGTGCAATAAACACAGAAAAATAGAAAACATTTCAAGCCTGTGGCTCTCTCCCAGCATTTCTGTATCACCAGATCAAGGTGCAGGAAACACAGAAGGATGCTTCTGAGCAGGTTTGCACATCGGAGGGCCAGCTATAGTTGTGAGCTATGAGAGCAGCCATCACACCCAAACCACGCTGGGAGCTTTTGTTTGTATACAGAGAAAACAAAGGACACACAAGTTCGCTACTCTTTCATATGGGAAGATTGCACAGAAAGAGAAAGCTGCCAACTTCCAGGGCACAGTGCATTTCTCGAACTGACATGGTTCACATGGTGTCTCCAAACTGCTTTGTCATGGGACTAAACACCAGGATTTAAACTGATCGGCTGATAATGGGACAAAACTGTAGAGCCACAGCCACACTTCCTACAGGCATTGGACTGTAGAACAAGGACAGTTTGAAAGGCATTTCCCCCCCTCCCCCCTAAACACACACTTCAAACAAGAAAGCAGCCCAACAGTTTTCTAAGACACAAGAACAGGACGTAGGTTTAGTCCTTCAGAACAAACTGTCCGTCTCCATCAGGATGTAGCAGCCATCTTGCACCAGGAATCAGCCCAGACTCTTCTTTTCCTTACCTTATTCTTGTTAATATCCAAGGGCCTCTCATTTCCCCGTTGATTTCTGACTGTATTTTCTGTCAAACATTCCACTTTTCTTATTTCTCAGTGCTGCTGTGGCAGCCTAAATGTCTTTTTCTTCTCGTAGTTGCAGTTTTCTCACTATTTCCCTGAACATCTGCAAGACAGCCCATCTGGGTTGACACAGTGTGAGATGAGGCAGACAGGCATTGCCAACAAAGGGCTCCTACTGCAGCAAGTGGGTTGTTGAAATCAGATGTTTTCTAAGATGTCTATGGGGACAAAGCCTTTCTTCTTCCCGCTGTATACTTTGATAAAGCCATCGTGTTCCTTTTCAGAAGTCACACATATCTGAATGCAAAGAGAGTATGAAAATAATAAACTCTTTGCCATGATCAAAGGAACAAATTATTCCAGGCTATTTATCAGGTGAGTTAGGCTTCCTGCTAGTTATTTCTATAAGTGGAACAATCCCTTTTGGAGTCTCCCTACTTTGATACGGAACTCAAACGCATATATTCAGAGAGTCCTCCAAACACCACATTTGTGTCAGAAACATTAAAAACATTAAGAAATTTGCACTGGATCAAAGATTTTGAAACTTGAATTGTGACTGCAGCCTACTGTAATGATGTGATTTACTTGTTTCTGTACAAGAGGAGTGGGTGTTTCAGATCATGAGCTATCTGGCTCCCTCAACAGTTGCTGCTGAAAAGTAATTAGAATGCCAGACTGGTTTGAGTTGGAAGGGACCTTAAAGCTCATCCAGTTCCAACCCCTTCCACTGGAGCAGCTTGCTCCAAGTGCCTGTGTCCCCCCTGGCCTTCAGCACTGCCAGGGATGGGGCAGCCACAGCTTCTCTGGGCACCCTGTGCCAGCGCCTCAGCATCCTCATCATCCTCACCAAATCGTGACACCAAGTGGGTCACTTGCAGCAGCTGATCTGAATGCAAGCACGTCCTCTTTTGCATGTTCAAGGAGCTCAGGTACTCCTCAGATGAGGAGTGGGTTATGTTGTTCACACAGCCCTTGCACCTACAGGTGCCTGTTTTGGACACCAAAGTAAGTGACCTGAATCCAGCTCTGTGAATGTGTTTGCATCACACCTACTCCAAATGGAGGCAGTTGTTCTGAAACCATACGGTCTTTCCAATAGCACAAATATTATATCGTGGTAAAGGTTTGCATTTCCTGAAGACCTTTATCTTCTTGGTATTTTTGTATCTTTTCATGGTATTTCATATCTTTGATCTGGCATTTTGTATCTTTGATCTCAGGTATTTCCACCCTAGGGCCCTTTCTGAGACACTTGTGGTAATGGCCAAACATTTCACCTGAAAGCCCAGTGGCACCGGTACTTCAGCCTGGGCACTTCAGCACAGAGCCACACAGAATAAAGAACTGCTTTCAGACATCTCTGCCAAAAAGCTGCATATTTCCTACTGATCAAACAGGGCTGAAAAACAGCCAGAAAACTGATGGTCCTTTTGAGACCAACTCACTGATTTCTCATGATGTCAGTGCCAGGTCTTTAAAGGCCTCTGTCTGGACTAACACTCACAAAGGCTCTGTCCGTAGGTATTTACAGTGTTAAACTGCAATAATTCAGAGGGCATGAAATGAAATAAAAATGACCCTAGAGTATTCCTGGCTAAATCCACTTCAGCATGACTGCTATGGTTTGTACAGTGACACCTAAACACCACATCTGAAGTCTGGGCCAGCTTGTCCTCCGGTTGTTACATACACAGCATTTACTTTCAGCAGTGATGCTGCCAGAGGGAAATGAAAGGTCATAAGAAGGAGGTGAAACTGCTTCACATTTGCTGCCTTCAGCATTAAGAAATTCTTAGGTGCAACTTTGTACCCGCAAACAAACATTTGGAAAGCAAATGGACTCATTAATTTTCTACCTACTGAACACTAAATGAACTGGATCCCTGTGGCAGAATGACTGAGCACACCAACAGAGCTGACATGCAATAAAGTAAGATGATGCATTGTTGTTTGGGCTAAATCATATGGAAAGTGTGGGAGGTGTGGAATTGATGCCATTTAGTTTAGGCTGTGTTGTAAAGCAGCCCAGCCCATTTGTGTGTGATTCCCCAGCACAGCAGCCCCCCCTCTGCAGTCACATCACTATTTGAAGCACATGCACACAGAAAGGTATCCCTGAGCTCTGATAGATATTGGTCTGTGTCCCTAAGAAAGACTATGGGAACTTCAACAGTGAGAGAAAAAGCCTGCAAAGAAGCACGAGACTAAGGGTGGCTGAGCATGGCAGAGTATTCAACACTGGGAAAGAGCACTTTGGTTGAAAGATGCCCCTTCTCAGCTGATCCCTGATGCTGTGTGGGAAAACGAGCCTTTGCAGCCTTTTTTTCTGGTTAAAAAGAATGCCTGACTCCATCACTGTGCTTTCTTCCTAACCAAAGGGGTCTGCAAGACCCCTGGTTTCTGCATGGGCCAAAGAATGCCCAGAACAGATCTCCAGAAGGAGATCTGCGCTGCCTACTGCCACCGTGCATTTCTTGCTTAACCCTCTGTTGCTGTGCAGAACGTACTGTGAGATGAGAGCTCTCCCCTGATGTCATGTACTGTCAGCAGAATCACTTGTGGACAAAAACCAAAGAGTGAGCTTTCTGAACACTGTTTCCTTTATCTTTGGAGTGGAAAAGGATGGCAGATTTGGTCTTTCGTTTAGAGGGGGTTCTTTGGTTCTGTTGCTGGTGTAAGAACTCCTTGATCTATCAGTGGGTGTCTTCTGCTATAGCAATAACTTCAGATCTTCGCTGGACAGGAGGAGCACAAGGCATTCTGTAAGAACTTGTCTCTGTACATATGAACACATTGATCTGAGTTCTCCCAAATTCCAACTGAAATTCTCCCACCCCAGTACACTAAGCCTTGCATACATCAGTGGTCAGAGGGCAGAGGATTTTCCCACTGCTTCCCAGAGAAGGGGACGTGTGGAGGGCAGAACAAGCTTGCCCAAAATATGCCACATTATCCAGGGTTTTGGACTCCACCGATGGAGCTGTTGCCCTGGTGCCCTGGTGACAGACGCCAAACTTGATGGCTCTGACAGCACAAGGTGCCACAGCTTGTTTCGGTGCCACACATGATTTTCTGTGTCAAAATGGAAGCTGCCTAATAAAAAGGCAGCTGCTCAGGCTGGCATGTCCTGGGGACAAGGCTGCTGGCCTGGCCAGGCATGGGAGCCAGCTCTCCAGTGAATTTGGTAGCAACGCAAATGGAGGTAAACAGTTGGGTTTTTCCCCTGCACCCAGCTCAACAGGTTGGTAGTGGAGTAAGCCCCAGGGTAAGCAATTGCACCTCGGGCTGCTTCTCAGTCATCAGAACTGGCAGAAAGTGGGATCTAATGTTATATAAAGTCAACTCCCAAATCTTTCATCTCACTTAAAAACCCTCAAACCCAAACACAAAACCCAAACTATTCAGACCATCACTGCTGTCTGAACTTGTCAGCATCTGCCCTGAGGATTTTTTTACCCAGCAGTCAGCCTGGAGCAGATGGGGGAGATGAGCAATTAGGAAATGATCCTTTAAGCTGCAAGGTTATTAATGCTCTCCTGTTCTTCTGGGTCCTGCGCTTTGAATGTGGCCTCAAGTGGCAAATTCTCTTGTCCAGGAGTAATTCTGAACTTGCTCTAATTTTTATGCTTCTATCTTTTTCTTATCTTCTCTCTCTCATATATTTAATGCAGCTGTCAGCAATAGACTGGTTCTGATCAAGCAGGGATTTGGTTGTAAGAGCTGTCCTGGAGCCTGAAGACCAGGCAAAGTGCTCTGAAAGCTCAAGTCTTCTGTTTGTCTGTAAGAACGATAGCACAGGGTCACTGTGAGTTTCCACATCTGTGCTGAAGTTCTTGCTTATGTGAGCTTTGTGGATGGAAAGTAAGTAGTTCAGTTTTCATACCCATTTAGTCCTAGTGAAAACAATGATGACACGGTTTATATCAGTTGTTTCATTAGCTTTTAGGCAGAGAGCACCAGCTTGTTTTACCTACAGCACTTATTTAGGGCTTCAAATATGACCTGGACTGAACTGGATGAATGAATGAGGACACCCGTCCCTGTTCAGGGAGACTGACGTCAATGAAAATCAGCAGCAGCAGGAAAAAGACACTTTTCCCCTTAAGCCTCACTGTTAAGTGCAGCAGTTATAGCTGGGAGCATGTGAAGAGCTGCAGCCTCGCCTTCTGCACTGAGTTTGTGCTTTATGTGATTCAGTCCAAATGCATAAGTCACCGTAATGCAACTGATTTTCAAAGGTGGCTGAGTCATGCTCTGAGAAGTTCAGCTTCTTTTAGAGTATCACAGATGAAAGATGTGGAGACATAAAGGAATTCCCGGGCAGTGAGGTGAAAAACCAGGTAGGGACAAAGCATGCAGTCTCACAGGAGACCTGAGACAGGCAGACCCCCCTGGGCTACAGGCCTGGGCTGGAATCCTGCCTTATTAAGCCCAGCCTCATGCATATGTTTAAGCCCATTCCCAGGCTCTCCTGGAGTGGCTGGATCATATCTGCACACAGCCGCTAACATACATGCGGCTTCTTGAAATCCATGTGATGGGCGCTGGGGTCAGGAGGGAAGTTTGTCCCTTGGGCTGTGGTGCCAATGGGACAGCAAGGCTGACAGCTCTGGTTCAGAGGTTGTGGCCACCACCGCAGCAGTGACCTATCTGCAGCTATGGCAGACTCTGCCTGGGTGATGCTTTCGGTAACAGGTCTAGTTTACATCAGTGACATTTACCATCTCAAAATGGACCTGTTGTGCTGACCTTTATGTAAACTCACAATGCACATCTAGATGAGGCAGAGAGTTTCTGATTGACAGTCCCGTTACAAATACTGCGGTTTGGGGTCATTTCTATTGCACGAGATGACTTGTGCAATTTAAAGTCAATTGTGTTACTTAATCACACAAAGCCCAACTCCAAAGTGATCTGTATCAGTGTGACTCTGGACGTCAGAGGCAGCCGGAGAAGGGCAGGAGTAGCTTGGTTTTAAAGAAGCTATTTCCTTTATTTAAGTAGGATGTCATAAAAGGAGTAAACCCAGACATTTGAACAATAGATTATTATGACTACTTTAAACATAAGGATGACCAGAAAGGCTAGAGGCATTTTAAGAGACACTTTTCCAAACATTGGTGATATATTAGATGTGCTGGCTCTTTCGTGAAAATAGGTCGAATCCGAGCCTGTAGTCATGCAAAGAAGCATTTGTATCATGTGTGGTACTGAATTCGGGTAGGCTAGAGCAGAAGTTACAGGCTGGAGAAAACATTCCATTTGCAAATAATGGTACAAGCAATCAGAGCTGGAAATTATGCAGCCAGCATTGTGTGTGAAACAGCTTCCAAAAGTGGAAAGCCACAGAAATTGCCTGGGTTCGGTCGCCCTGTTAATAATCCTACTTTGTTGATGTCAGGGCCTATGTCTGCCTCTCTCCCCCAGATTCCTGATTGAGCCCTGTGGTCCCCAGTCAGCTTCTGAAATGGTTTCAGGACCCACAAATCTGTCAGTGAACCCTGAACCCCGAGAGGTTCATGTCTGAAGCATGGCTCTCATTCCCCCCCAGGCTGGGTTTCACATTTCATAATGAACTTTCCAAGGGATACTTTGGGAAGACAAGATTGCTCAAGATGGGCGAGCAAATTGTGTTGTTTTTCCCACAGCCCTGTCCTGCAGTATTGGCTTTGCCAGGAAGGTTTGCATGAAGATGAAGCTTGAAATGTTATCCCAGGGCACGAAACTGCCCAGTGATTCCAGAAGAAAGCCTCACCCACTGAGCTTCAAACTTAGAAAATATCTCTGCTTGCCTGAAATGGCTTTTCTTAGGGTAGTCCTACGGCTTTGTTGTCTTGAGTTCCTTTTGCCTTGGAAGAATAGACTCTACCTGGCAACATTCATCTGAAGCACAAAAGGGATAGAGACCTGTAGAGTAAGCCACAGAGGGCATCAAGCAATACAATCAATCATGGAATCCCAGATTGGTTTGGGTTGGAAGGAGTCTTAAAGCTCATCCAGTTCCAACCCCTGTCACAGGCAGGGACACATTCCATAGAGTAGGTTGCTCCAACCTGGCCTTGACCACTGCCAGGGATGGGGCAGCCACAGCTTCTCTGGGCACCCTGTGCCAGTGCCTCAGCACCCTCACAAGGAAGAGCTTCTGCCCAAGAGCTCATCTCAGTCTCCCATTTTTTGGCATGTCATCCTTGCCTCTGTTGTCAGAATGGCTCCGGGCTCTTGTCAGACCTTGCAGAATCTGGCTCCCTGAATTAACAGTATTAAATTAAGACAATTTGCCATACTACAGTAATAAGAACTTATTAGACCAGTTAATGAGATCTTCCAGCTAAAGTGAGACTTGACATCAATTGGTAGCAATAAATAACCTCCCCTGCTTGCTAACCTGAAATAAGCCAGTGCTATGCACATAGTACTTACACTGCATTCACAGCGCTTTGGACACTGTGCCCAGAGACAGCTAAAACGGGTGGTTATATCCCACAGACATCCCAAGTAGAACAAAACAAACAACAAACAAAATTCTGCCAAGCTTTTCCCAGAAATCCCATTCAGATGACTTTGCTTCTTTTTATACCTTCCCTTTCACATCCCTCTCTCTGCTTCACAAAGAAAACAATGGGGAAATAAAGGACTAAATAGAAGAGAAATGACTGAAGAAAATGTCACTTTGGAAATATAAAATAATTTTTGGAAGTAAAAAACCAAAACCTCTCGATATCAGAATGGGTTTTGCAATCAGAGATTTCCCACAGTGAAGGCAAAGTTGTTCTGTTAAAAAGAGACAAAAGAATTGTGCCATTCAGACGGTGATCTCCGCTGCTGACAGACATCCCACAGGTTAGGGTCAGGAGACCCTGTGCTCCTGTCCTTGTCCCACTGCTACATGCTGGCCCTGTGCATGCTACCAGCTATCGTGGGATGCTCAAAACCTGCATGGAGGGACAGCTACTTGGATGCCTCCTTCTGGATGATTTGTACGAGGGTGGAGTGGGATCTATTGGCTCTGCTCCTTTCCTCTGATGTCTCTGCATTTGTCTGTCTGCCCTATTGTTTAACACCAAATATTTCTTTATTCCTCTGAAGCCCCTCTCACATGGAGTAAGCATCACATGGAGTAAGCACCTGGCAGCATTCACATTCAACCTCAGCATTTGCAGGGGTTTGAGATAGAGCTGAATAAGTTCACTAAAACAGAGGAAATAGAATAGACAGGCAGGATGCGTTCATCCCTTTCTTTACCTCACGCCCTACCGCAGACAATGGTGTGCCCCTGACTACAAGCTCTCTTGTGAGCCTATTATGAAATAAGGACAATAGGAAGACCTTGTGTTTAGATGAAGCTGCCAGATCTGCCCACTTGGAAACTGTCAGTTTGAGAAATGAGGCAAGAAGCTGAGTTCTGACTGTCTGCAGCAGCAGCTGCACTAACAAACAGGATCTGGGATGGCCACTGATGAGAAGGGACTCAGACCCTGAGCATTCCCCCATGCTGGCATGCTGTATTCCCACAGCACTATTTCCCCAAGCTTTACTCCTGTGTATTGCTTATTCGAGAGCATAAAGGGTGCAAAACCTCTTGTTCTGCATCGTTAACATTTCTTTTCCTCTGTGCGCACATATATAAACCACCAAAAGAGGTGCTGGGTTAGAAAAAGGAAATAATCCAGCACTGCTCTCTCTTTCTAGCAACTTCAGGGCTGCCCTATGTACTATGTGCACAGGGGCAGCTAAAATGTATCCTGGTCACTGTACTGCTGTGCCTTCCTTAAAAAAGCTGTGTAAACTTAAGGGTTGTTGGCACTTGTATGGCTTGCTATGCCACAAGACAGCAGCAGCAAAGGTGTAAGTTAATCTTCTCCCCAAAAGAAGTGTTATAGAAATTCCGTGTGGAAAAATTGATATGACATCAATTGCCAAAGGGAAAGAAATACTTAGTAAGGTGGAAGAACATGAGTCTTCACAAGATGCAGTGAGAACAATCCACCTATTTCATCCAGGTGTCAGAGTGCTCAAGCTGTGCTTCACCCTCACTTGGCAATCCTAATTAGTGAGCCTACACCAGAAACCTGACTGTCCCCAATGCAGGTTTTGAGCCACATTCTTTTCTCACTTTACCCCAGCAAGCATTTGTAGCAGCATCACAAAGCTTGACACTTGGATGCTTTAAATGTTAAAAATCACGTTTAAAATCAGATTGAAGACAAATCTCACAGTGGTGGCAGTGGCTTTCGCCCAGTGAACCCAACTGAAGGAGCTGCTGGGAGCGCACCATGGTGAATGGACCCAGCAAGTCCTCACTATACATGATGCACTTTAACACACAGTAGCACTTCTAGTTTAGAATAAATTACAGCCTGTAGAAAGGGGGTATAAGTGGTGACACAAGCAGTCAAAGATTAAAAATACTTTGCAACTGGTGAATGAGAGCGAAAAGATTTACAGGTTGGTTTGGTGCTGTCCTAACCCAGTTCCTGTTGAAGATAGAGCAATGAACCATGCTCACATCTTTAGGTAAGTTAAGGCCTGGGGAGGGAGCCACTGTCTTTTAGGTTAGCTCTAACAGTTGAGTAGAAACCCACATCATTTATCAAGCACACATGGTCTATCTCTGGAAGACTGTGTGTTCCTCAAGCTGTCCCCCTGAAGTCAATAGCAGAGTACATAAAATGCAAAGGACCTTTATGAATGTCTGGGAGTCTGAAAATTTCGGCTACATTAGGAAGGGTGCATGCATTTGCACAAGGCCAACGCTGCTTTTAACTGGCTACTAGACACTTACTGTACAAACAATAAATACTGTAGTTAAACTGGAGTGAACAGCATCTGCCTGTGCTCATCTTGCACAACAGTCCCTGCAGCCATCAGTCAGACTGCTGGGTGCTCAAGTCCAGTGGGGATCCGGCACAGGGGAACTTACCTGGTTCTCTTTCAGTGTTATCTGTCCCTGTTCCTTGCAGCCGATGAATGTCCTGATACACCTGTAAATCTTCTCATTGTGTTGCACTCTTTGAACAAAGTTAGCAGGAAAATATCCAGTTCTGTCATCAATTTTCCCCTGTGGAGAAAACATAGGCAAAAGAAGATTGTTAACATAAGTAGCCTGCATACAAGTTCAGTATTGGAAAGAACGTATTTTTCCCTTTGGAAAGGAAACAGGTGAAAAATAATATGCATGTACCTTCCACCAGTCTTCATTGGAGTCTTCCAGGAGAGTGATCATATCCCCTGGCCTGTAATTAGAAAATGAATAGTGGTTGAGTCTTAATTGTTATGTTGCCTCAGCTTCCACAGTTGCCTTCTAATAAGAAGCAGGTCTTGTCCTGGTCAATGTATCTGAGCATTCACTGCAGGTAGATTCAATGAGGCAGCAAGGCTTCCTTCAATCACGCACAGCAATGCAGAAAGAGAACCTTTGTATGTTTGGGTTGGATCTTTATTTTGAGGCAACATCTGTGAACTGGAATTTCTGCTTTCTGTTTAATAAGAAACTCTTCAAAATACAGCCCCTATTTCTTACAGGCATTATCTTATTACTTCAAGACATTTCACATTGTTGGGACACACCACTTTATCATCTGTGTTTTCAAGCTGTGATTGCAGAAGGAAGGCAGCAGGAAAACAGTTCTATTTAACTGACAAAGGCAATTAGTCAGCAGGGATATAATTCTGCCCAAGAAAGTCTTTTTGATTTCAATGGGACATATTTACCTTTATAACGTGTGGTGCAGGGTGGTAATTGCTAAGTATCAGCATCCAGCTGACTAGTTCCACAGCAGAGCTCGGAGAATAATTTGGCTGGAAATGCTAATAAGCAAAATGTGCTGAGCTGATTGTATGCAGGTAGTTGAACAGTTACTTGACCTCCTTTCCCACTGGAAGCACTTCATCAACATTAGTATGTTATTATAATAGTGCTGCATTGTACAAAGTAAGTGGCAGCCCATTTCCAAACAGATTAATGCCAGAAAGCTCTGTCTGCTTGATAACAGGCATTTCTTTGATCTTAATAAAATGAATGGTTGACCCCTAAGTATTCAGCTTTCCCTCTATTCCTTGTTAGGCTCACTGTATTGTCGAGGTATCAGCACAAGAGCTTGCAAACACACCTGGATGGATATGGGTCCAATTTCATGGGCTCTTGCAGAGCACACGTAGAAGATGTGGCCCTGTCCAGGGTGTAGCTGGATGTGGGTACAGTAGTGGGCCTCTTTGGTTTACTTTCCAAGTGGAGAAACAGGCATTCACTCTTCTAACACCGCACAACCCTAACCAGTGTTTTCCAGCTTTCCCAGACAGGCGCTGTCACTAGGACAACAGGGTTGCTTTCTTTCTCAAGCCCTTCTTGGGAAGCTGTTCCAATGTGTTTGGAATAATTAGATGTTGCTGAGGTGAGAAAGGAAGCTGCTAAAATCAGCATGAGAGCTGGTAAGGAATTCCTAGTTGAAAACTCCTGGCTGAAAAACCAAAGCAACTGAGAACTGAGTATTTCCTGGCTGAAAGCCATCTTGCTCCTGAAGTGATGTAAGTGACTTTGAAACTTTTTATCGATTGTGTTACCAGCTTTTTATCTATGAGAGTATCTGTGTAGCTACAAGTGGATATGTCTACAAGAAACGTTTAGTACGAATATCAGAATGAAACCTTCCCCATCCAACATCATACACAGCCGTATGACCCTCTCTTCACATAGGCCAAAATGACTAACAAATGTTTTGTTACCTCATCTCCAAGTCTTCATTTTCTTGTGGTACAAATTTGTACAAGGCAACATAGGTGTTCATTTGTAATGTGCTTTTATAAAACGGTCCCTTGAAGAAAGAAGAGAAAGAGAAATTTCAATATCTGTCCTGTTCACATGGTTCACTTTGTTACAGACTGAGAAACCAGGGCCTGATCTTCCAAGAAATGAGCCAGAATCATCTTATTCCTTTCACACCCTGGAGAACTATGGTCCAGATACATTACGAACCACTAAGGCAGCAGCTATCTTCCCTTAGAAATACGGCTCTTTGAACCCCAAGGTCAAATTCCAGGCTCCCAAAGAATACAAGCAGAACTATGCACAAGTAGGTCTTTTGGGTGAGCTCTTAAAAACGAGTCTGCCTTTTGCTCTCTGTTAATGCATGACTCTTATGAGCCCAGTAGTGTATCACTCCCATTACATGTTTATTATGCCAGCCTTGTTATGGATGGAGGTAGAGCTACACATACACAGGTCCAAGAGCCAGGGTTGGAAAACCACTTAAACTGAAAGCTGGTTGTGCTGGGCTTCCCCCTGGCTACTCTCTCTCCTCACTTTCTCCACTGGTGTTCTGGAGGGGAAAAAAAAAAGCACCTAAACCAAACCCCAAATGATTTTCCAAACCACATCTGTGATCTGCTTCTGGAGTTCTGTTGTAACGCCATGGCCTCCACACTGGATCTTTTATGTTCACAATATCAATTTGTAATAAACAGAACATAAGGGAGTCCGTAACAGGCAAACCAAAGAGCCATCCAATCCTGTATATTGCTTACAGCTGAGGCCAGTGGCCCAGAAATGGTGTAGGAACATGACAGTCAGATACCAATGCTTCTCCAGAATAGAGCCCCAGCAGACCTACCCAGGGGCCTCAGCTATCTATAAAACCAAGACTTAATATGACTTCCCGTTCCCATTCCATTGCATTCTCACAAAACATAGGCCCATACCAGGGAATGTATACTTTTTGGTTCTTCTCCGAAGTGTTCTGTGCCATTTTCAGAGTATGTAAACACTGAAATAAAGAAAGCACATGACACGTTAGGGGTAGTTTGAGACTCTTCACCTCATCAGGACTGCTTTCATTGTGTTAATCTGTTCCCTTTCCCCCTTAATTTCCCTGATCCCTTGTGCTCTTCTCTGAGCCCTTCTACACCCCCAACAAAACCACACACACCACTGGCATGCAGCACAGAATAATCTGTCCTGAAGAATTTCCAATCATAACATTTTGATCAGGTGAATAGAGATAAGTACAGCTCTGGGAGTAGAACCTGGGTCCCCTGACTGCATTGCTAACTGAAGTCCATCAGCTTCTTCTTCACCCTGAATGCTGGATTTCCATGTTTAGGAGAAGCAGCATTTCTATTTAAAAGCACCTGCAAATGTATCACTATAATGACAACTTTGAAGTTTCATGAGTGAAATTGTGAGGTTTCTTGACAGTGTCTAGATGTTGAACAAACAGTGTTCTCGTAACAAAGAGCCAAAACAGCAGCAACAGCACGCACAAGACCTTGTGCAAAGTAGCATGTACCCATGAAGCACAGACAAACACATATTCTCTGATAAAATGCAGCAATATTGTAGTCGTAAAGCTCAATGTGTGAATGTGAAGACAGCATGTGAGCTGGTATCTGCAGCCATCAACCTGAAAATGCCCCACGCTGTGTCCATCCACATGGTCTGACCGCACTGACCTGGGGGCCTCAATCTGTATCTACGAAGTCCTTTTGTAGAGAGACCTGACCCTGCAAACTGTCAAACTGCCCCCAGTACCAGAGGGAAAACCCTAAACACAAAATTAATGTCTTTTTATCTTCTAGTGTAGGGGTGGATGTATACCTGACATCTGTAGAAAGGGGTGTAAAATGCTGCTGTAGTAAGCTGGCAGCGTTTAAGTCCTACTCAAGTGGCTGCTTGATTTTTTGTGTCCAGAGGAAGAGAACTTATGGAGACAAATAGAAAAAGTTAATAATGAATCTGGGTAGCCAGGAACATTTTGGACTTGCAGAAAGTCATTCGCCAGACAAAGTAGAAGCACTTCAGCATCATGTTTGCAGTGATTTCTGCTTGGTGACAGAAAATAAAGCTGAAAGATAATGTATTATGTACATTATGAGGGTAATGTACAGCCTCATAAGCTGTGGAGCTAACCCAGAAGGTGGAGAGGGAGTGAAAATATATCCGGGGTTTGTAAGAAAGACATCCCATAGTTCACTTGAGGGGAAAGTGCTCAAATCCCTGTTGATAACAGATTCATACATGTCACTTGAATCACATTTTGGCTTGCGGGACTTCTGCTACAGATGGCAATTCACAGCAGTGAAGGAGTATAACAGGCTTAGAGGAGGCTGAAGGGCTGGAAATCAGGTATGCCACCTTACAGTAGTAAACCAGGAAGCCTTGCTTCATTTTCTGAATGAAAAAGCCTCCCTTTGAAGTTGCTGTCAGAGCAGTCTGCAGGAGCGATTACATGGCCACACGTGCTGGGTTCTTTCGCCCCTCTGCGGGCTGAGTCTTTTCCATTCTTTGCCTTCCAGGAAAGAGGCTCAAAAGTAAATTTCCCTAAAAATCTTATTTGCAGAAGATGCTTTTTTAATTAAAAAGGAGAAAAGTGGAACAGAGTTGATTCACTAAGGCACTGCTGTGGCCTGCTGGAGGGGCAGGGGACAGCTGAGGCAAATGGAGTGGAGAATCACCCTGCAATGACACATTCAATGTACTTTCTTTAATGTTTAATCTCTGTTTAGCTCATGGTCTCTGGCTCTTACTGAATGCCATATGGGTATGTAGTCCACTTCTCTGCACAACAAAAATCCATTTCTTTTCATGTTAGCTTGCCCAAGCAGCAGCCAAAAAAAAAAGGCAAAGAAAAAGGAAGGATTTTTCCAGTGTGAGGAGGATTTTGCCATTTCCACCGCTTGGGCAAACAGTGCAAGTACCTTATTAAAAACCTACTGAGAGGAAACTTTTGGAGTGACTGATGCATAATTTATACCCTGCGCCTCTGAAGGATGGATTGTGAAAAAGTCAGTGCTGATCAAAGGAATCGCTAATGTGCCGCAGAAGTTATTTGGAGGTTGGACACATACTGAGTTTTTAAACTAATCTCTATGAGTAAGTTCCTTGAATGCCTCTCAATGCATTTGGTGAATAGAGATCTCAAAGAAAACAGTTTCTTTGGGTGACAGAAATGAAACTACCGATCGACAGTGAAATGAAAAGTTATCCAGAAGCTCAGACAGGGACAAATTAATCTTGGGTGGGCAGGATTAAACAACATGAAGCAGACTGAATTCTTTAACCAGGTCAGGTCAACTCGCACTTGCAAAACAGAAAACCTAAATGTACTGTTGGGAGAAAGCAGGTAACATAGATGGTATGTTCACAAAGTGAGAGGGAGAAAATGACTGACCACAGTGAGGAGAAGTGGTAGGACCAGGAGGAGAGGAAAGGGATAAAGAGATAGCACAAAATGGGAATGGACAGTTGAAGCTGTCGTTTTACCTACATGTATCGCTAGCAGCATGTAAGAGGCACTGGGGATGCTAAGAATAAGAAAGGGATGCTCACGGTGATTTATTTTGGTAGCATATAAGATACACGCTAAACCATCAGAGCAACTTCTTTAGCAGCACCTGAGACTTAGCAAAGCAGCCTTCAGGTGCTACCAGAGAAGTTGCTCTGATGGTTTGGACCTGAAGTTTTGCCCAGTGTCCCAAACCCTTCTGCACTTATTTCTTCCCTCACTGAATTCAAGAGCAGTGTCACAAACACCAGTTTCATTGACTAAGACTTCATTACTAAGCTCTCTATGGGTATGACGGTCTTGAAATCCCATCACATCAATGATGTAAAAACATTACTCTGGTACTGCAAAGCAGACAAAAAAATTAGGCTATTAATATTACTGAGCACATACTGTATCTGCTCTGAGCTGCAATTAAGATCAGGATTCATTGTGTTCACTATTTCACAGACATATGAATATTATGATTCATTTCCTGTCCCAAAGAGGTTATGGTATACAAAGACATATAAACAAATCCAACATATGGAAAAGAAAGAATTGGTTTTGTTCGACTTAGCCAATGTGGAACTGAAGCATGTTAAGCCATTAGTCTACATCCATGCTCCTGAAGTGTGGGAGAGAGGGAATGGACCTGAACCTTGGCCAGTGTCAGGTCTGGACACAAAAACTTAAGAAAATGGTGGCTTGGATTTCATCTGAATGGCAAAAAGCATTCCACAAATTCTTGCACCAACTTCATCCCCCACTCAACTCCCCCCCTGAAAGCCAGAATGCTGCTAAAATATGGACATGCCATAAAACCCCCATCTGGAACAGGTTATATCCAGGCCTATGCATCTGAAGATGCTCTCCTGGCCCCGCAGCACTCACCACTGTTGCTGCGCTTCCTGCTTATGTCAAGGGTGCCTGCAGAGCTACCGCCTTCCTCAGGAACCTCTGCCAGGTCAGCCGTCTGCAGGGACAGAAAGAGCAAATGAGACGGGATGAGCCAGAAGTGGGTGCTGAGGAGACAGAAGACCACAGAAGAGCCTTTGGGGAATGCAGTAGTTAGGTGTTATCAGAGCAGAGCAAGTCAGCCTGACGGGACTGCAGAAAACATTGTACCTGGCGGTGCACAACAAACACCTACTTCACAGGGAGCAGTGAAAGCCCAGAAAGAGCTCCAGACCAAATTGATAGCCTGGAGCACAGAAGATTTCTGCAGTATAAAGTGAAATGAAAATTAAGGAACAAAGGATTATGTTAAACTATGTGGTTCTCCGTATAAAATAGGAGCTTGGGGAGATTTGTAGATCCTGCAGGTATACTAAGTAGCTATCTACCAAGGAGACTGGACATTAATTGAAATTAGTGACTATTAATTTATGAACCCTGAATCCATTATTCAGTAAAATAACTGTAATGTATTGATTTTAGTTCTATTAACATGCTGTGAAAGAAGGAGCTGGAGTGTAATGGAGTTTGTGAAGTCAGTCTTTAAATACCTGCCCTCACGTTCTTTTTAAACAGTCATTTGGTTGGTATGGTTAGGGAAAAATGAAACCCAAGTGCTGTTCGAATTACTGTGATTTCTTATTTGCACCATATTAATGTCAATCATGGTTAGGGATCCATTGTTCTAGAGTGTAGGAAAACATGGGATGATATAATCTCAAGCCTCAGAAGTATACTCCGCATAAGGCACTGGATTACTCGGTTGAGTAGTCAGCTTCTCCATCTATAGCCTGACAGGAACCAGGAGCTGCCTCAAACAGCTCTGAATCTGACCTTATGGAACTTCAGTTTATGAGCTTTCCATGCAGAATCATAGAATCATAGAACAGTTAGAGCTGGAAAGGACCTTAAGGTCATCCAGTTCCAACCCCCCTGCCATGGGCAGGGACACCTCCCACTAAACCATATATGAATTCTTTTGGGTAAAACATCTTTGATAACTGTAAAAAACCCAAATGCTGAACTTGAGTCAGGTGCTCTCTCTCATCTGAAAAACTGAACCCTGATGCTCTCCCAAGCTTTGCTTGTTTCTTGTTAGCAAGACTGTAAGACACACGGAAGGATGTAAGTTCAGTTTTCCGTGACACTTTGCAATTGTACTGTACACAAAGGCTCTGTCCATTGCTTTGCAGAGCTTTGCCTTCTTACAGGAAGAGAAGCCAAATGAGGAACATTCACTGCTTTTGTTCAGGGAGCACAAAATCTGAGTTGCTGTAGAGCTTTTGATGGGGTTTTGGGGTTTGTTTTACCAGTGTTGACAACAAGTAAAACAAGGCTGCTTTAGAAAGTACTTTGACAATTTCATTTTCCACATCTAGTACATTCCCAGCTACTTCTCCATCCAAGGATACTAACGAACAAAGAGGTTAAAAGTAGATTTATGCCTTAGGTATCCTGTGGTTATGTTGCTTCCCCTGCTATTTTAAGAGCCTTCTACTTTATTGCTCTGTTCTGCCTTGCTTTTTAGACTCTGTCTTTTGGAGCAGGTCATGTTTCTCTTGCATCTTGCTCAAATGGGTCACCCCAGATGAGAAGGCACTGCAATAGCAATGAGTGCAATAGGCAATAGCATGGAGACAGTGAAGAGCTTATCTAGGGAATTCTAGTTGCTGGGTGGAGAAGGGAAACTGGCTTCGATGAAATAACAAGTGCCAGCTATTTTCCAGCTCATTGCTAAGGCACGTTCCTCATTCTTCACAGACTATCTTCATAATTGCATGATTGCTGATAATTAGCTTCGTATTTTGTTGGGTACTACTGCATATGGGATGTTCAGTGACTGTCTCTTCAGTACATATCTCATTCAAAACCTCCTGAAGAAACTTGAGTTACCTGTAATGATTTTACAGCCAAGAGCTCTGTGACAAATGGTCTAATAGAAATGACAGAGGTACAAAGCTGCTTTTGAGAGGAGCTGAGCTACAAAAAGCTAACAAGAACTGGAATCACGTTTACATCACCTCGAGTGACTTTCTGTGTAAATGTGGGTTGCAGCAGCACAGTTTTAAGGAAGCAGTAGGTAGTAAATCTGGAGCATATGGCCACTTTCCTTTATGGGAAATGTAGAATCCGGGCTGAAAAATCACAGTGGGTGCGTCCACACTGCTCCCTCATGTTAAAAATACCATGGCTAGCTCTCTACTCTGCCTAGAGTCATGAACTGCAGTCCTGGAAGCTTTATGGCTGTAGAGGCAAGGCATGCTGCAAAGCCTCTGCGCTGCTGTGAGCCTTCCATGGCTGCTTCTGCTTGGAGAGGAGGGAAGCAACACCGAAGTGAGGACCACTGGGGAAAGAGCTCAGTACCTGTGTTATTAACTGCACACGTGCTGCTAGCTCATGTGCTCTGGTGCATTTTTACCTCTGCTCTAAGGGCTCTGTGTCATGTCCCTGCTGTGGTCGCTGCTCAGTGCCTGCTCCTGGGTCACACATCACAGTTGTAAAGACCCATCACTTGGATCAGGCTCATGTGTGCCCCTGGTTGTCTCAATCCACAAGCTTGCACTGGCACAAGCTATGGCTGCACATGTCTGTTTATCCAGTTCTCTAACATTCTCTATTTTCTGTATGCTGACACGTGCTATATTCTCTCTCAGCCTCAATACCCTGGAGAAATCCCATGATGAACTTGCATTCCTCATTCCTCCACCCACACCCCACCTAGATGTGATCAGCCCCCCAGGGCAAGCTGACGCAGCATTCGCGATTTCTACGCTGGAGTTGTCATTCATAATTCAACAGAACTCTTTATGGATTTAGAAAGCAATAATTACATTTGTAGAACTCCTTTTGCAAAGCAAATTAAATAACTGAAAGAAATGGAACCACAGTGTGAGAGGTGGCTGTGTTATTTTAGGCTTTAAAGAAGAATGGCAATTACGAAACCTTTCTTAAGGCACAAACAAGGGTGGATAAAGGACACGTTGTTCAATAACTCCTTGCAGATTTCACTTAGTTCTTGTTGAAGTTTGTTTTCTTCCCCTTTTGACACGAATGGATGCCTGTTTAGTGGCCACCTATACCACCCAACGTTACAATTCAGTGAGCTTACATTGAAGCGCCAGGGAGATGTTGTACCAAATATAAACAGTATTAGTACAACTTCAAATTAAACATACAAGTGTTTGCTCTGAGGCTTGGACACCAAGTGTCATTCCATCTCTGTGTCTGATGGGTTTTATTCTGAGGTAAGTGTGAGACAGATTGTCAGATAATGTGGGTCTGAGTTTTAGATATGACAATCAGCTTCAGCCTCCAGTGTATTCAGGGGTGATTTAGTTGCTCCTTCTTTTTGGTGGGGGGACCAGGGGGAAGGATCTCTATGGGAAAACAAAAGAGGCTCAGCATAGGCTGAAGTGCCTGTTTATGAGAGATGAAAGGGCATCAAACATTCTTTCAACACCATGACTGAGTTCCTGATCTCATGGATTCCAATACTGCTGAAATAACCATTTCTGTAAGAAAGAAATTGGTAATTGCTGCTGCTGAACTAGGTAGGAATTTAGCAAAAGCAGGGCTAAAGGAACTACTGTTTCTCTTGTTCTTCTCCAGTTTTCTGCCATGGTCTTTTATGACACCAGAAAGTGAACGACAGAGATTAACACGAAGGTGAAAATCTCCCTGTCTGGATAGAACAAGCTGTATACACCTGCCTGGAGTTTGGATTTGGAGAGGAAACCAGACCTGGGAGGCTGAGTCCATACTGAGCAGGAGTGAAAGTGCCAGTCCGCTGCCTTGTTGCAGTGGCTTAATTTTGTCTGGGTTTGTATTGTGGAGCTTTGGCCTTTTTAACTGAGGACTCCAACCCATTGCCATCACTTGTATGAAAGGTAAACACCCATCATCAACCACAGGCAGTATGCATCTACTCCAGCATGACAGTTAAATTCCACTTTTACACAGATATGCATAATCAAAAGAACACAATTCCCTTTTCCAATCTGACAAAAGATTATTCATTTAATTTGTGTTTTCCCCTTTTTCTCAGGAGTCATCTAAATGATATTTCAAGCCGGAGTTTGCAAAAGTAATGTGATTTCTGGTCTCATTTTGGAAGCTCAGTGTGAGATTAGTGTTTTACAGTTTGAAATACAAGTTCTGTGAACTCTGATACAAACTCCTGTGGGTGCATATCTGCTGCTCCTCCAGAAAGAAAATGGAACAAAGATGCGGGATACTCACAGAATTTCTGTTTGGAGACTCAGACCCACTTCCAGAGCTGCCCTTTTTGGTTTTCTGGGCTAAGGAGGTCCCAAAGCGGAGAGTTTCATACACGGGATCAACCTTATTTCCACAGGCTGCAACAGAAGGAGCAAAACATGCATCAATCCCTTGGAGATAGTTCTGCTCATGCTCCTGCTCCACTTGTACCTGCCCGTACCAGCATGCTGGGTGTATGCTTAGACACGAGCTGACAGATTATCCTTATACAAAGTGTTGGATAAACCTGGTGGAATTGGCTTTTGCTATGGATTTCCTGCTGCCTCTCTTCTCCCATAAAGATCATCCTCCTCTCACACAGGCTCTTCAGGTCCTGGCCATTGCCTTGTCTCTCTTCACCTGCCATCCCTCTTCTCTAACCACCACTGATGCTGCCTACGCTGAGGTAAAGAAGACAAAGTGCCAGTGACTCCCATCCATGTTTGCTCTCTGTTCCTACCACTGATCTCTTGGATTGCTCTCAACAGTAGATGCTTAAAGGGAAAAGCCCTGTATAGATCCTGAGCATCCTTGTGGGATGAGTGGACCAACTCCTCCATCCATCTGCTTTCAGTGCTCCTACCTGGCTAATGTGGATAAAAAGGGTACCCTGGATATTCCTTGAAAGACGCTGATATCCTCACTGTGGGACCATGAGGTCTGACGGCAGGCATGAGCAGGTACCTGCTGTTGGGAATGTGCTCCAAGTTGCTCAGCTCAGCCTAGGAGTAGCTAGAAAGGACGCCACTCCCCACTGGTGTATTTCTGTTCAGTTCTCAATGCCACTGTCCCTCATAACTGCCTTTAAAAGTCATTTCCCATGGCAGAGAAATGGATGTCTTCAATTAGCACAAATTCAGTTAAAATCCTTTTCTATATACATATACATATAGTCCTCAGCCTGCTTTGTGGTACAAAGCAGTAGACATGTACAATACTTTACATATGTAGCACTGTGTAGAAGGAGAGAAATTTTGCCCAATATACTGAGAAAAGGCATGGGATTTTGAGCTTTGATAAGAGCAAAGCACACTTCAGTTTTAGCCAGACTTCGTTCAAAACGTTCCTATTATTTCTGATAAAAATGACAATATTTTTTAGAAAGAAACCGAGACAAAATCCATTTAATTCTTTAATTTAAACCCCCTGATTTTTAAACTGCTGAAAACAACAAAGCAAATGCCTCAGAGACGTAATTGTAAGCGGACTGCCTGGTTTTGCCTTTCATGTTCTGTACTGCCAGCCGTGCCTGGTCAGGGAACTTGGGGCAGAGAACGCACTCAACTTCTCCATTTCAGAATGCTTCTTTTCAGGAGTTTGGTATCACAGTGGGCAAAATCTGGTCTCTGCAATGCTCAGGCAGTGTGTAGACATGGTTAGTAAGGAAAAACACGAGGAAAGTAAGAGGTGTGGAGAGAATCAGACAGGAACCGAGCAAGGTCCCTCAAAAGTCAGACCAGTGGTCTGAATGCCTCCTGCTGTTTGGATCTCTCTTTTACCTGGTTCTTCCCAGCTCAGGCCTTCACCAGGGTTTCCTCCCTTATGAGTTCTGACCTTGATCTCAGCTAGTGCTTGTTACAAACAGGGTGATTGCTACGAGGTTGTATGTATGGGGGGTTGAGTGAAACACACAATAAACACACCCTCTCCTCTTCCAGCTTTGTATCTTTGAAGTGGTCCTTTCCTGAGATGGCAGAAGGACATCCAGTCACCAAAAGGAGCTGGAAGGCTGCTGAGGGCAAATACCATGGCTGGAAGTCTGCTGCTGCTGCTGCAGAGCACTGCCCAAGGGAGACTGAACAGAAAAGCAATCAAAACCTACCAATAGGCATCACTTCTTTGATGCAGCCAAACTGTTCATGAATGAGTAGTGGTGAGCTGTAGTACCGCCGAAATCCCTTTGGCTGGAGGGAGAGAAAGCAAAGACAAGTGAAGCGCATTGCTCCCCTGATCCACGCAGTAGAAATAACCTCAGCTCCTGCTCTAATGACATAACAGTGTGGTGAGGCTGGAAACATACCTCCTGTCATTGACTCACCGTGGGGTTTAGAGATCAGGGAATAATTACATTTATCCCCTGGAAAAAAAACAATTTCCCTTAGTTATGTGGAAGGAGGGGCTCATCTTCAGCTCCTCATTTTCTTTTGCCTTACACAAAAGCAGCACTGATCAACTGCAGCAGAAATGCTGAATCATTCCAGGTTCTGGGATGTTCCCCCTCTCCCTCTCTCTTTATGTAACGTGAATTTGCATTGTTTTGCATTTGCTAAACATGTGACTACCCTTCCCTGCCCTAACACCAAATCCTCACGTTCCCACGTAGGCACTGTGAAACCCAAGGAATTCGAACCTTTCTATGGATCTTTCTGAGGTTTGCTGCCGACTGACTGCAGCTTCCGCTGCCTTTTTGTCTTGTGAAGACAAAAAACTTCCCAAGTTGCCCCAGATATCCCTTCAATGCCCTTTTGTAGAGAAATGCACTGTAGCAACTCAAGCTATACCACTAAAAACCACAATATGGCAAATAACTTTGCCCTATACCACTCCTAAAACAATTCTTCAAAGGTTAAACATTTCCTGTTACATATTTACTATCTCAGCTAGCAAATACCTCAGGCAAAGACTGAGGACCCAAAATGAAGGTGCTAACATCTAAGGCTTTGGAAAGACCCTTCAAGGTAATAGGGATTCACAAATGGTCTCTCAGATTTTTAATGTTCACAGGCTCAAGAACTTCCAGTCACAGCGAGAAGTGGAAAAGCCCCATGAAGATATTCATATCTGCCATATCCTACGTTCAGAATACATCAAAAATGATAGACAACTAGTTCTTTTGCTAATGAGCTGCGGTACAGATTAAGAAGGAATAAGGAGACTGAAAAACTTGGTTTCTTTGAGTAATAAATTCCAGATCCATGGTTTGCCCCTAAACTAGATTCAGACATAACATGAGCTCATAAAAATCCAGTAGCTTTGCTGGATGGCTTCCTGATGTCAATTTGACCTCCACTTTTCTGCTGTTGAAAACTAATGACCACAAATAAGTAATGTGATTTAATATTTGACTTGTCCAGGGCTTGCAATGGCACCATTCAGCTCTTCACAGACCAACTTCCTATATCCGAATGCCTCACGCTAAGGCTATGATTATGGTTTAAATGCATAACGATTTGCCTCACATGTATGAACAACAATAGCTTTTACTGAATATTCCTGGAGAGAAAAGATTTTTCTAATGAAAGGGAGGTTTCCTGACTTTTGAAGTCAATACTTGCATTTATTTTTCATCACTTAACACAGCAAAACTGCTCGGGTTTAGCTCATATTTGTCTCAGGTACCTTCAGGTTGCAGCAAACCTGAGAAAGTGTGAAACATGAATATGTATATTCAGTTTTGATATTCTAAATGGTCCTTTTTCTAAGTCCTTTTTCCAAAAGAACTGTATTCCCATTAGAGACATCAAGCTGGGTTAGAATTGTCTCACACACAATGTCCTGCCTTTGCCAGTAATGCGAATTTGCTGCTCAGAAGGTGAGCCAGGCATGGGTCCATATGGGAGGAAGCCTCCTCCCAGCCTCTCCTACTGAGAGATTGCTTCAAACTCTGCAGTGTCCCACAGTGAAATAGCCTTTGTTTTTCTCTTTAAGTTAAATTTTGGGTTTTCTTCAAGCCCTCACAGTGGACAAAACAATAAAACATAATTTGAGGGACTTTTCATGAAAATCCGTTGGAGTATTTTCACTGATTTCTAGCATTCCGTGTGAGATTTACACTTGTCGTGGTTTAAGCCCAGCTGTAAATCAGCCACACAGTTCGTAAGCTTCCCCCCACCCTGCTCCTGGAGGGATGGGGAGGAGAATGGAAAGAATGCACCTCCCACGGGTTGAGATAAGAACAGTTCAGTAACTAAGGTATAACACGAACCACTGCTGTACCACCAGTAATAATAATGACAAGGGAAACAACAAGGGAAGAGAATACAGCCGCTCACCACCCGCCGACCGATACCGAGCCTGACCGAGCAGTGAACTAACTCTTCCGGGTCCCTGCCCTCAGATTTTACATCCTGGGCATGCCATGCGGTGGTATGGAATACCTCTTTGGTCAGTTTGGGCCAGGTGCTCTGTGTCTGCTTCCTCCCAGCTTCCCCTCCTCCCTGGCAGAAGATGAGGCTCAGAAAGTCCTTGGTCAGAGCAAACATTACTCAGCAGCAACTAAAACCAACATGTTATCAGTGCTGTGCCCAGGCTGAAAGTCAAAACCACAGCACTGCCCCAACTACCAAGGAGGAGAAAAATGACTGCTGCTGCTGAACCCAGGACAGGACTACACACAGCACAGTTTGTACCAAGGGAATTAATTCTGTTATTTAGCTAAATTTGGATTACGGAACTGCATTTTCGCATCTACAAACAGACCAGATTTGTATTTCATTTTGGTTCAGGTTTATGAATAACAGCAATTACCCAAATTGATACTACAGCGACCATCTGGCTTTGCTTCCCTCTCTTCAGTAAAGCGACCTGGTATCAGTTTGTTCACACATCAGCTAAACGCCAGCCAGGAGGTCAGGCGCACAGTCAGTAGTGCTCCACACTGCACTTACCAGCTTGCCCATGCAGCGCTGTTGTCCAATGCTGTCCGCACACTTGTGGTGGATGCTCATCTTACAAGCCTTGCAGCGCAGTCCGTGCTTAGCGGTTGTCCCTGTGAAATGCAGGGAAATGATTTATTCAGACAAAATCGATAGTTTCCATGCATTTAATGAATGACCTGAAAGAACTGACAGGGAGGTCACCTACAGTATAGTAAATATTAAAAACACTGTTCGCCTCACCTGTTTTTCTTAGTATACATTTATACACGCATTTTCTTTACAGCCTATTTTAGGCATTTCTCCCCCAGGCTCTTTCCTAGGCTATTACTGCCTTTACAGGTATATATCAGATGATGCTGTGCTATATGAGAGTCTTATCTGTGATGTCTCTACCTCATAAACACCAGGCAAAATCCCTTTGCTGTTTTGAAAGGGCTTGGCATGAGAGCTGTGCATGGCTGGAGGGAGCTGCTGAAGAAACACTCGGGTTCTGGAGCTGCCCTGAGGATCCAGCTCATCAGTGGAGGACCAGGTTTTGAGGTAGCTCCAGGGGGCTGGGGGCTAAACTGGCTCCCTTACCAGTGCTCACAGATTCACCCAGGGGTTGCTGCTCTCATCACCCTGGACCAGTGCTCAAAGGCTGCAGAAAGGGCTCTTTGCATGTCCCTGTGTGATACCATGGGTTTGACCTTGCTCTGGTTCACTGGCAGTGGAAAAGACCAGTATCACAGGTAACATAGCTCCAGGAAAAATTTTGCCACACAGAAGCAGGTTTCTTCCACTTGGGCAACTGTAATTCTGCATTATCTTCAACATGGACCTACTTTTAAATGACAGAGCCAAGTCTGTTTGCTTCCAGGCAGGAACAGTCATTCATATTCGTACACCCATTCGACTTCCTAAACTATGCAGAAGCAGTTAAACTGCAAGAACTCTTTTATCCCTACAGGACAGTATAAATGCAATGAGTAATAGCATGTCAGTTCATTATCATCTACTGTGAGAGTAAGAAATAACGTAGCAGAAAAACCTCTAAAAAACTCTTGACATTTTAACCCACCCTCATTAGTCAGGCATGATATTAGTCAGAGGGATGCTGCATCGGAAAGTGCTCATGTAGCTCTTGGTTATTTGAGTAGCCAACACCATGTACGTGCTGCTCACTTTATTATAGTGAAACCCTGGGTCTGAAAGAAGCACTTCAGGGAAGGTTTCATCAGGGTGCTGACAAAACCTGAGCCTTGACAGGACCGCTTTCAGTGGTAGAGATCCCCGAGGTGGTCACTTTGAAGCCAGATAAAGCCAGGCTGGAGGAGCTGGGGGAGGTAGCAGCGAGCAAAGCTCAGATGTTTCGCCTGCAGGACAGGGAACTGACATCCTCCCCTCCTTCCTATTGAGACTGCTGGAAAGACAGGGAATGGATGCACTGAGTGTGGGGTGCACCCCAGGGACTTGCAGACAGAGTGGGGTCAGTGCCTACTCCCACCTTGTTGCCTACTTGGTCCTTCTCAGCCCCTTTTTGATATGTGCAAAGGCCTACCCTCATTCCTGGGGTATTTTTCCTGGTAAATACAGGATTTACTAGAAGAACACATCCTTGTGGGTTTTGATTGGGTTTTTTCCTGTGTGATTGCACTTGGATTATTGTGCTGGTTTTCAGTTAGTTTCTTTTCAACAGCATATGCTCAAAGCAGCACTGATGGCTGTGGCTTTGTGCTTTTATGACGGATGATGAAATGCTGAATCACTTTTTCTGATGGACAACAGCTGACACGCGAGAAAACAGGGCTTCCTCCACAGCTTTTTAAATTATATTTATAAGCTGGAATGAAAAGAGAAGTAAATGGCATCATGCTTTGCCTACACAACATGTATTCAGTGTCAGTGTTTAGACTGAGTCATGCTGGTCTATACCAACATAATTCTTACCTGTGTTACTAAGCTACTCCTGAGATTCACCTGAAAAGAGAGTCAGTCTCATAGACCTTTCTACTCACTGTGTTTCACTCTTCCAGCCATTTCAGTGTTCATGCTACCAGGGGTGTATTTGTCCTTACGTGTTATAACCATGTGATCACAGGAGATACACACATCTGTCTAGATAAATGTGCGTCCCAATGATGTGCAAGATGAATGCAAAGTATCTGTTCCGCTTTCAAAAACCAAGAGGCAACTCCTCCAGAACAGAAACCTGTGCTCATGTGGAAATCAGCAAGACAGTAAATGACAAAAAGAGCAGCACTATATTTCTATTGCTGAATGTCATTTGTTACCAGTGGGCAGGTAAGTAGGGGCTTCAAAGAGAGGAAAAGTGTTTCAGGCACACTCCCGAGCCTACAAGAAGCCTTTGTAAATGAAAATGAAATTGCCTATAACTACCAAAAGCTTCAATCTTTAATTCATTGTCATTTCTAACTATTTGGTTTACTGTGGGATTAAGCAGCTTGGAAATAATTTGCATGTATCTTCTGCCTCCCACTGAGGAACAACTAAAAGGCTTAAAGAAGCGGCATTTATTCTGTATTTACACTTAACTACCATATCCCCAAGCTCTGGAAATGGCATTTCTGCAAGACAGATTTTCATTTTTCCCCAGGATCATTCTTTCTTCTTCAATTTCTGATCTCAATCGCACTAAATCAAACCTCCCCAGAGAACCATAGCCAAGCTATTTCAAAACTGCATACCAGAGATTAGACAACTACATATTGGCAATGCATCAGACCCAGAAGTTCCTGAGATTCAGAACTGAGGCACAGCCACAGCCCACATTGCAAAGAACAGATCCACATTCTGTATAGGTGCAAATGAGACCAGGGTTTGACCTTCTGCATCAGTTTTCATCCTCCCATGTAAGCAAGCTTTTTGACTTCGCAGTTGCCTGAATAGGGCTGGTTTTGGAAGGCATCCTGGTAGTTTGAAATGGGGGAAAATGCTGACAGAACAGCGTTTCACCGCATGCAAATGAGGAAATTTCATGTCAAGATACCTGACTAGCTCTTAATAAACTTAAAAAATGAGGTTCTTCTACAGCCATTTGCTTCAGATACCAGCTAATACATCCAGACGCTCGGCCCTGGAAGGACACAGCATTCTGAGAAGCAGGTCATGTTTAATAATGCCTTGCTAGAAATACCCGATGGCTGGGTCAGCTCCCATTTGAATACCCAAACCAGCAGCTAGGTTTTCCAGGGCAGCCATGGAAAATTGAATCTTAAACTGTTCTGATAATCTGACCTCAAATACCACCAAAAGGACACACTACATCACTTCTGTAAAGCTAAGCTTTCTTTGGAGGAAGCCTAAATGGAAACAGAACACCTCAATATAGATGGATGGAAAGATCTAGAGAGACAGAGGAGACAGAGTAGAATTTAATTCTAAGTCTTTATGTCTGTCTCTCCTATAAAAGTAATTTAGTAACCACACAGCATTTCAGGAAAGTGACATTTATCCTAAGGAATGGAAATGAGAATAATATTTGTCACACACACACACAGAGTGAACCTTTATCATCCTCTGGGTCAGCCCAGCTCTGGCTGCAGCACAGTTGGCTGCTTTCTGCCTGTTTTAAGACTCAACATAAGATTAATAGCTAGAGGTGGATAACAAGCCCTACAGCCGGGAGAAATGTGAAAGAACACTGCAGATGTTGGTAACAACATGACAGCATGCTGCCTGTATAGAGATAATTATATTAAAGTGAGAAAAAATAAAAGAGAAGATAAAATGATTCCAGTCTGTAAAAGAGAGAAAGGAGAAGGCAAAGGGACAAGGAGAGAGACTGTCACCTCCAGCTAATCCAGCAATGACCCAGCAACTATTTTTTAGCGTTCTAAGAGGAACACGCCAGTCAGAAATTGTTTTGATTTAAAACTTACATAAATAAATGCATTTAAAATTACATATTTTCCATAGAACTTTAACTTCTGCTGTGGGAGGCTGATAAAAATAATGAGTGCCTTGCCCCTTTCTCCCCAAGCACATTTGCAATTGTCACCAGAAAGCTGTTTCCATGCCAGAACTGGTGGGAAAAGGAGAATTCTAAGCAAGCGGGGGCCAGTATTGTAGCAGGGAAAGGTTTTGGATGTCACCTTAGAAAGAGAAAGAAAAGTCCCTGAAATGGCACTGGTGCCCCTGTAGTCACCTCCAAGCCTTGGCACGACCTCCTGTCCCATCCCCATCTTCATTTTTAATTGACTGGTTTTGCACAAAATCTCTGATGCTCAAAGGGAGATTGGTTTTAAAAACTCCTCTATGGCTATTTCGTGCCCCTAGAGCTGGCATCTGCTTGGCAGCTGCTTACCCTCTCCCATCCCCTGCTCTGCCTCAGTTGAGAGCTGTGGGTAGACCAGAGAATGGCACTTTCTCTGCAGAACATCCACCCCTTGAAAGTTAACACCCTTGAGCCTCATTCCCCCAAATCACTAGGTTTGTATGGATGAGCTGGGCACCCCTTTGCATGACCTTCTTTGGCCTTCAGCCTCCTGCCACCTTGGGAATTGCTCCCTTCATGTGCCCTAATACCTGACATCCTTCTGCTTCATTATCTTAAAGGATGATGGGTCCCCATTGCCTTTCCCAGCTGACACTGTGGAGAGGACAGAGGCCCAGATCCTCAGCTGGTCATCAGGAGAGCTATAAATCAAAGCCTGAACCCAGATTTCCTGAGCCACCCTAGACAGCTCACTGCTGGAAGTCACTGCCATCTAATGCCAGACTGATAATACAAGTTGCTGGACACACAGTTGCTGGGTGTGCTGACTGATAACACAAATATTCACCTCACATGAAACTACCAGTACTATTACCAACCCTCCCATTGTGCTTTCCACTGCTAAATACAGGACTGAAAGGATTGTTTAAAAAAGTAATAAAAAGATGACATAATTTTGTGGTCTGCTCTGTGTTGTCCCTAAATGGCCCCCAGAGAAATGTATCATGGCAGCTCTTGCCACTGCCATTTTGATGACTCTAAAGGATCAATTTTCCTTTTCTAAGAGATGAAACTGCGCTTCATGGATACCTTCTCTTTTGACCTGACTAGGCAGTCATTTGAACACTATGGCAAAGGCACTCTGCGCGTGCATAGCTGATGTGTAGGATGAAAAAGTTCAGGATGCACAGATAAAAACAGGCAAAAATCTTATTTAGGCTTTTTTTTAATGAATGGCAGCATGAGATTGACTTCAAGGGGTTACGCTTTAGTGAGATATGGTTTTGTGTTGGTCTCCTTTTTTCCTACAGTTAAATCTGTGAGTTCAAAGCATGCAAAGTTGTGGGTAGGTGAAAGCTGTAGCTCCTTGGGATGGGGGTACACTCTACAGAGACATCCAACAACACTGGGAACTAGAGTAGGAACTTGCCCTTTTGGGACCAAGCTGTCGGGTCTGGACCTGACACTGACTGATGGAGCAGCCCATTCCCCTGAGCCCACCCTGTACCAGTCTAAGCCAAATGGGGTGTGGGGAGAAGCTGGGACTTCTATATTTATGTTCTGTAGAACAGGACTTGATATCCAGCCATGGTACCTCTCCTGCCCAATGGATAAATGTTAGATTACTTGTCACCAAGAGGTGTGGGTCTGTGAATGTCTACCCCACCCAATTTTCCCATAATGATATCCAGTGTTTCAAGAGCAAAAAAAGTTGCCTTGCCTGTAGGCAGGCTACAAAACAGTGCATAAAATTAGAACTGACTTCCTAGTGACATAGATTTCTTTAGAAACGACATGCTGAGAAAAAACTGAGGCAGTAATAGGCAGGTTTTTCTTCAAGGCTGTTACAGAGAAGAAAAATATCCCTCCTAAAATAAAGTACTAACTTCATGGCTTTTAATCATACATAGCAGCAAGAGGAAATGCCTTTATTCCTCTTGCAAATCAACCCTGTAGCTCCTTGACAAAGAACTTCCAATGGTGCCAGACCTTCTATTATGTGGTTCAAGAACAATGAGACTTACTTAAAACGCAAATAAGCTTTTCCTGTCTCTGAGTGCAAAAGTGATTCTCGTTCTTGACGTCTGGTGATCAGAAGAAGAAAAAATTGTCCACAAAAGGTTTTCTTGCAAGGCACTTTTCACATATTCAGCAGCTTTGCTATAAATGTCTGTCCCTGAAAGGAAATATCCACCTCCATACTTCTTAAATTATCATCTCAGGTCTTTGATCATCTAAATGTTAATTAAGATGCTGGAACGCCATGATAAGCAAACTAACATCTAGATATTATCGAAAGAAACAGTCCCAGTCCTCTAAAAAACCAAACAAGATACATCATATTTAACCTTCTTTGCTCTAAACACACCCTGATATCTCAATACCTACTTCTCAGGACAACTGCCTACACTACTGAGCCTGTGCACTGTGTGCATTACTGAGAAGGAAAATAGCTCAAAGAAGATAACGCATGTGCTTATCCTTGCTCCCATGATTACCTATGGGAGGTGATGGTGAACTTTCCCAGAGATGATGGTAGTGCCAAGGCTGAACTGAACACGGAGAAATTAAAGCTGGTGTCACACCCCAGAGGAGGACAAGCAGAGATTAGCGGCTGATCTTGGCCTCAGTAATGTTAGTAACATAGTGTGTTCAAGAACTCTTCTTAAGAAGAAGATGGAGAAACTCAGATTGCAAACAAGATCTCCATGTTGCGAGTTCATGATATTTGTACTGTGTTCTTGCATGTGCTGAAATGAAAAGCTTTTCATGTGTGTCTTTTGAAATGCTTTGAAAAGCCAGTTGAATTTTGTAGGGCCATTTATATGTGCTGATCCTTCAAGGACATTGTACCGTTAAGGAGAAGTTGGAAAACAAAACCAAACCCAGTCTCTGAACGAAAGCCACGCTGCAAATTGAAAAGCAGGACTCTGGTCTTGCTGAAAATGTGGGAGAGGACTTGTAGAACAAAAGAGTCTGTCCTCAGCGATGGGATTTAATATCCTCTCTGATCTGCTAATGCACTTTTAACATTGACTGTTGCTCACAGAGCTCCATCATCAATAGGCTTGAAATGAAAGGCTGCTATTGCTACATGAGAGGCACTATGAGAGTGCCAGAAGATTAACAATTAATTAGAACTATAAAAGGTTTACTTAAACAAACCCCAACCCTGCTATGTGAAGGGTCAATTGCTCTGTGGCCTTCTGGTGTTTCAAATTTACCGAGGTTTTTGGCTCTTTCCTCCCATAGCAAAAACCAGCACAACCTGTGTGAGTGGCAGCATGATTTGCTCGCACTAGAGATGATTCAGGGCACCACTGTGAGTAACTGGGCAGTTGTACCAGCTTGGTGGGATCAGTTTTCAGGGAGTTATTTTCACAGTTAGTCACAATGTGTTGCTTCTTTACGTAATCTTACAATCACACTCTGTAACCGTGGTTTAGTTTTAGTTTCTCTTTCCACAGTGACTTTGAAAACAAGAAGTGAAACTGTAAATGTGAAAAAACACTCAAAGGAAACCTTTCAGCCCAAGCTGCACCTCTGCAAATTTCTTTGGCTTCTTTCAGACACAGCTACTGATTTCAGTGAAATGCCACAAGCTGGGCAGAAACCCACTGCTGTTTACTACTGTCATCTGCCCAAAGGGGCAATCTCAGCTTTCAACCTGAGAGAATTTAGTACTTGACACTTAGCAGCACTGGTCTAAAGCACACTTGCAAGTACACTTCCACATGGCATCGATTATTGTTTAAATTGGATATAAGGAGGAAGTTCTTTACCGTAAGGGTGGTGAGGCACTGGAATGGGCTGCCCAGGGAAGCTGTGAATGCTCCAATTCCTGGCAGTGTTCAAGGCCAGGTTGGACATAGCCTTGGGTGGCATGGTTTAGTGTGAGGTGTCCCTACCCACGGCAGAGGGGTTGGAACTGGATGAGCTTAAGGTCCTTTCCAACCCTGACTGTTCTA
>JAOEHX010050468.1:0-27318 GCA_025448015.1 Bolborhynchus lineola | reverse complement strand
TTTTCTTACAGAGCTCCTCTCTACAGCTCAACAATTTATGCTTACGGAGAGTTATTAAGACAGAAATCATAGGATAAACTACGTTCGATTTCAAACAAATATATATATATGTTATTATCTTGCACCAATTTTTTGCAGATGTGTGTTAAAATATGCAATGCTTTTGTTTGCCTTAAACCCTACCACAGCAGGTCAGAGAGGACTGAAATCATTCTCACTCGCACTGATTCTTGAAAGTGCCACAAGATTTAGGTGTCCATCAAGGGGAGCGAGAACCAAAGTCTGCTAAATCCAGGTGTGGATTTACTGGAGAGAAGGAGGAGAAAGAGGCAGGGACTCCAGGTCATGTGTTATTAAGCATATGGGATGGCTCTTGGTACCACTGAGTCATTGACAAGGTTACACAACTGCCCCTTTTCCTCATGATCACAACCAAAGGGGTCTTTTAAAAACCTCTTTCCATAGAAAAACTCTTTGTCCTCTTACATTAATAATATACAACATTCACACAGTGTTATACTGCAGGGGTCTATCATCCAGAAAATAGATCTGGGAAGGCTCAATTGTGACTGCACAAACCCATTAGAGAGGTGGACACAAAGCCGCCTCCTCAAGCTGCTCCAGGGGCATCTCCTCCTCACTGGTAGCTCTTTACCCTTCTCTATAGGGAACAACTCCCATGCTGATGCAGTGGCAACATAAATCTTTGCCAGAGGGTCATGCGGGCTGGGAGACGCTAGAGAGGCTGAGTGGAGGGAAGGCTGAATAATGTTATTTTGCCTTTATTCTCCAAGAGAAGCCTCCATATATAAAAATGCCTTTTTTATATTTAGATTCGTTAAGAGTCCTCCAAACTACTACAGCCTTGGAAACAGAGCTTCAGTTACTGTCATGCTTCCCAGGAGTCCTTTTACTTTGCCTAGCTGCCCAGCAGGGGCGATCAACATGTTTACCAGACCCGAGCATCCCTGGATAATGCTGAATAAAGGTAGGTGTGGATCAAAGCAGAACGTCTACTTCATGGAGCCAGGCAGCGAGCTTAAAACAAGTCAAGAATATTCTTTCTGAGGGAGCTGATCAGACTGGAGGCAGAAAGCACTGTGTCACAGTTCCTGTGAAATTCTGCTATATTTAATAAGCATCCACATAAATTAGTTACATAAACACTTCCTCAAACTACAGAGTTTTTCCATTACTTATTAGTCGTGGTTACTGATAGTCTAAGAGAAGAGGTTCAGATGTAGTGACTAAGGAAAATAGAAGACCACAGCTGCAATTGAGACCTCACTCATTCCCGCATTTGAAAAGCTGGGCCAATTTATGAACTTTGATCCTAACTTTATGAAGGATCTTGCATTACAGCCCTGGGGATGAAAATGGCTGAATGCTCTCGTAACCACAGTAACACAGAGAAACAAAGGAATAAAGGCTGCTTCTTAATGATGTGGCCAGAAAGAATGGCCACATGGCACTTTGTTGGTGGCTAAAGCAGAGCAGATAGTGGCAGGAGCCAGTCAATACTAAAGGGATACCACAATTTCACTGCTTAAGCACTGTTCATGAGCAGACAGGAAGTAAACTGTGTTACAGGTTTATTATTGGTATTACTTCTTTATATGCAGCTATGTTTTCTACATGTTTCTCAGAGTGGAACTTAGTTATTTCCCTGAGAAGGCAGGTACTAAGTTATTTACCTCCAGAACTGCAAAGGCCTGAAGAATCTTCATCCAGACCAGAAACCTGATTGCCCAGGGACCAACTACAGAAGGGTTTATCTCAGGTACATAAGCTACTGACAGCATGATCCAGAAAAATCTGGTTTTGACTATTACTGGACATTCCAGACCACAATCCTGTTGGGTCTTTCCAGGCAAAGATACTGCCTCAGGTGTCACTGAAAAAGGTAGTTGGTGAAAATTCTGCATCCGAGTTAGGGTTAAGCATGGGAGGAAACTGCTAAATATGCTTTTGAAACACCACTGTTGTTATAAATAAGCATCAATTTCATTAAAACACAGCTTTAAAGGTTTAACTTTAAAGTCAGCTATTTTTAAAAGCAAAGAGGCTTATTTTTTGCTACACTACTTATATCTGACTTGGATGGGAATATGTTAATTGCATGTAATATGCTTGGAATGTGTGGAAAAGAACATTTTTTCCATGTGAGTCAGCACAGGAAATGAACTGCAAATGAGTAAAATGTTGAGAAGTCTACAGATGGAGTTTTTCTGAATACACAATGTTTTTCAAGAGTAGAGCACTGACATCATGCTTTCTTCAAGAGTATCACAGAGATGAACGATGACACATCAGAGACTGAAGAAGAGCAAGAACATAGTTTAAGACTCTAACCTGATGCAACATTAACAGTTTATATCTTTGCTGGTGCCAGGCAGTTTTGCCTGCCCTTATGGGCATTGCCAAAGCTTGCCACATTATTGCTGAACACAGAAAATAGTAGACAACACAAAGGGAAGTCAAAGGGCTTTGATTTTCTTTTCACAGTGATATAAAATAAGCAAACCAATGTCTTCTAAACACTGACCCAGTGGTACATTCCACAAGATACTTTGATTTTCTGTCTTTTCCCTGGTGGGGGTTATTAAAAGAATGATAAATACTAGTAGTAAGAACAGCAAATAAATGGGTGTCTCAGAGTCTTACTGTGAAGAATATCCATGGGTTGATACAGTTAGCAAAAGATGTAGCCCATCATGGAGCTGAAACCTCAGTCCTAAACTAACCAATGCTTGGAGCTCACACCAGCAGAACAGTGAGTGGCAGGAAGGAGGAGAGAGTCTGCTCCAACACGCTGTTGATTTGCTCTGAAATGACATGAATTATTACTGCGGACTTCAGTATTAGAAATGGCAGTTGTATTGGAGTACTGATGCTGCAAGAAGGCTCCATTAATGTAAAATCAGAGCTCCCCCTGCATCTGAACTTTTTTCCCTCATGTCACTTGGCAGAAAATTATGCTTCTATATCTCATTTTCTTTCTGTTTACTGAGGCGGAACCTTCCCAGTCTAGAACAGTCAGCAGGAACACTTCAACTCCTGTCTTTAACATGAAGTATGAAGTATGCTTGTAATACTGGTTTTCCTTTTTGAACTCGAACCAATAGAGTTTCTTTTGAATATGTTGCATTGCACTCTGGGATGCATGAAAAGCATTTGAATGAGTAAATTTGCATTACACTGAGCCTAGTAAACATCTTCCTCTGAATGGTGAAATCGATTACATGCACTTGGCCATTATCTGATGACTCTACCTCTGTCAAATGAACACGTGCTGCATCCCAAAGGCAACATTTGGCTCATAGTGCCTCGCAATCAAGGAGAGACGATGCACAGATTTTTTGTAGGAAGATAATGTGTCACATCCCTTTGCTTTAATTTTGCCTTGAAAAGAGCAGCCCAAGGAGCCTGCTGCCTCTGCTCCCAGCGTTCTGCTCACCCTGAAGCTACGGACAGATCCCGCCACACCAGTGAGGCTGAAGTACATACTGCGCGTTCATGCTATACATGGTTCATCATGCTGCCCTGTACCAAACAGAGCTGCTCAGTTCATAGATCAGAGAGCCATTTAAGGTGAACCTGGAAACATCCTTGGTGACAAAACCGAAGCCATGTAAAGTCAAGCTGGGATTTTCCTGGACTCTTTCCCCCAGTCTTCAAAACATCTCTGTCTTTGCCTTTATTCTCATCAATAAGGAATTTAAAGCCGTAGACTCACTACTCTCCAATGCCACTGCCCATGAAAAATGCAAAGAGAGAGAACAAAGGGGCTCCATGCTGCAAGTGCAAATTCAGAGTCCCTGCACAGAAGTGAATTTGTTTCAGTCTGTCTTTGGGAGCAGGCTGGACATGCGCTCCTGGGAATCTGCCAGTTTTGCTCCCCCATCAGCTGCAGAAGCTATATGGATTAACTGAGTTTCAAACAGGAACATCCAGACCCCACCATGCTCCATAAAATACAGTAGAGCAAAACCAGCCATGACTGCAACAAGGATTAAAAGGACAGAATTACAGGAAAAAAAGATGTCTATTTAGAACCAGAGCATCTAGACTCTAAGGCATTATAAGGTAAAACTCTCATCATCTTTTCTGCTGCACCTCCAGGCAAAGATGAGCTGGAGGAGGTGAAAGCAATTCACCTGACTCAGCCTGCCATCAGACAAACCAGGATGCATTAGCTTCTTCAGTGACTATGAAAGGCTTCTTCTCTAGCGAAGTAGCTACGTTACAGAACAGGAGAGAGACGTCCTCAGAGGGTAGAAAAGAATGGAGTGAGTTCAGAAGGCAGGAGGGGTTAAAACTGGTATTTTGAAGTTCACAGCTATGCTTCAGGACTTTCCTATCCCAGACTGCCCAGCAAAGGAGAAGGGCATGGGTGTTTACGAGCTGGCGTTACTCCCTGCAAAGTTTGCTGCCAGTAATAATCCATTTTGAGCAGCAGTGTTTTGAAACAGTATTGCTGAGTTGTGCAGATCTGTGATGATACCAATCTCCATACAACGTCATGGGAAGCTGCCAGAAATGCAAACAACTTATATCTGCAGCATGTATTTGTGAAACTAAGCCTTGATGAAATGTCCATCCACATTACAGAAGAAGACAAGTTCTGGGCCTGCTTCCACAAACAGGTTCAGTTAACTGCCTATATTCTGTCTTCCAGACACCCTTTCAGTATCTGGTCTATGAACTTCCCTGACACCGGTGCTTTACTCCTTCTCCCTTTAACTTGTTCTATTGCTTAAAGTAGAAAAAAGCTTAAAAGACTGGAAAATAACACCAAAAATATGGGATCAAAGGCTCTCTGTGCTCTCTGTTTGCCTGAATTCAGCGGAGCTGTGGTGCCACAGAGGATGAAATCAAGCCTCATGTTTAATTCTTCACTCCATGGAGGCAGGACTGTCTTGCACAAGCTTTAATGTTCTGCAGACATCTGCCTTTTCCCATGCACAGGAGCGGGGTACACTGAGCACCCTTATTTGCAAAAGAAGGTACCATTCTCTAAAAAAGGTTGAGCAATCCTATCAGCATCTTTCAAGAGCTTACCATCCCGTTGTCTGAAGGGCAGTGACTTCCACACCAAAGGACATGAGTTTCTTACAGTGAGGTAACTAAATTACAGACAGTAGTTTGTGCTCAAAGACTTGTGCTACTTCTACATAAAGCCAGTGTTTTATCCCTTATCCTGTCTAAAAACCTGGTCAGTGTGTCACTCACTTTCATACTGGTACACTGCCACTGAATTTATCCCAGATCTACTGTACTGGGACAACTAGATGGTAAGTAGCAAGATGACCAAGTTAAGTGTACATAACACACTAGCCAAAACAATATCAGTTTCTAGGACCAGACTTCTGAAGAGCAACTCCTGCAGCTTCCCACAGTGGTAACCATGCATGTTCTACACCTCCAGCCACCAGCCACCACTTCTTTCCTGACCTCTCCTTGCACAGCCCCATAGGTAATCTGCAGCATCTTCAAGCATCTCACCTTACAAGCAGGGCTCAGTATAGTCTTGAACACTGCCAGGGATGGGGCAGCCACAGCTCCTCTGGGCACCCTGTGCCAGGGCTCAGCACCCTCACAGGGAGGAGCTTCTGCCCAAGAGCTCAGCTCAGTTACCCCTCTGGCAGTTAAAGCCATTCCCCTTGGCCTGGCCCTACAGGCCCTTTTCCAAAGACCCTCTCCAGGTTTCTTGTCAGCCCTTTAGGTATTGGAATGCTGTTGTAGGTCTACCCTGAGACCTGTGGTCAGCACAGGTGAATATAATCGGAGGAAGTGCAGGGTGTGAGGGCAGACACAGGTTGTGAGACAGAATTACTGCTGGGCAAAAGAGTTAGGACAGCACACGCTAATTTGTAAGATGTATTTCTATTGTTTCTAGTGTAACATACAACAGTATTTGTGCTTGGTGCTCAGTATAACCCGAATGAGAGAGGAATTTGACTCCAACTGAAACCCTCACCTGTAATTTGTGATAACATTATGTGTCTACAAGGCAAGAGATCTGTCAACAAACATAGAACTCGTATTAACCAGCACAGATGTGACAGGAGCCCGGGTCCTTTCAGCATGAATACTCTCAAGCAGGCATCCGGGCTCACATAAGTTATGGCAAGGTCACCCCGTGAGCTCTAGCACGGATTAAACACCGACCGCTCCTTACCAACGATCATGTGGTTGCAGACATCGCAGAAGGTGGGCTTTTTGAAGATGTGCTCCTGGAAGATGTGAGCCTTGTTGTTTTCTGCCAGCTGCTGGACTCTGGTTGGGGAGGATGCCTGGCTCTCGGAGCTGGGGAGCTGCCCGGTGCTCGTGCTCACCTCAGGCATCAAGTCCACCTGCAGTTTCACATCGCTATTAGTCCTCTGGAAGAAATTGTCCGCACTTTTACTCCGCAAGCTTTTGGTCTTGAAGGAAAGCGATCGCTTCAGTTTCTGCAGCTGCAACAGAGAAGACGGTTACAATTACAGCCCTTTCCCCTCCACCAGCAAGGCAAGGCTCCTGTGTTTGGGGGGTGCTGCTGGCAAGCGAACCTGGGAGCTATTGCCAGACCCTGAGCCACCTGAACTATAAAACTGACTTTAGAATTTAAGCAGCAATTTCAGAGCAAAGGAAACACATAGAATCATAGAACAGTTAGGGTTGGAAAGGTCCATAAGATCATCCAGTTCCAGCCTCCTTGCCATGGGCAAGGACATCCCAAAGAGAAAACAAATATTCTACATATGCTTTCTCATAGACAATAAAGCCCTGATGAATGCTCCTATTGGGCTTTTCTTTCAGGTATGAGAGCAAAGAGGTACTGCAGAGGGTTGTACACATTGGAGAATATATCCTTATAACACCTGATGAGTGTTATTTATCCTTGCATGGTCCTTAAGCAGCCTGTAAAGCTCTTTCAGGAACCCCTGTTAAAAAAGCCCAGCACAAGAGGAATGACTTCAGTAAAGATATTCGAAGCACTTGTATTTCTTGAATTTGACAGGAACTGAGATTTTGTGCAGTTTTGACAGAAATTCTCGTTTTCTTTTAGTTCTTTTTAACTGCAAGAAGGCTAAGGAGCAGTAACAGCATCACTAACTAGCTAACTGATAGCTAAAGCGTTAATTAATACCAGTTAACGTACACTCAAATACATTCTTGTGTACATACAGAATATATATGTGAACGTGTATATATACACAAATGTATTGTGCCCTGATTGTCAGACTATCAAGGACTGCAATGAGGCATTATTGACTTATATTTGTTAACTCAGGCTCTTTACCTGTCAACTGTCTTGCACTGTAGAGATCCTCTCATCCTTCCCCCCAAACCCAAGTTTATATAAGGCTGAGAAGGGCGCAAGGTGAGGCACAGCAGCTATCAGGATATCAGCTGCACGTGTTTGTGGGTCCGACAACGCCAATGGCCCACAAGTAGAGGCCAAGTAAAAGAAAAGCCAGCTCTTCATTGCCTTTATGTTTGCTGCCTCTGGAGTCTAATACTGCTGTATCACCTTTCACTCAGCATTATTCCGACCACTGCACAATCCTTTCAACCACTGCTCCAATTCTCTGGGCAAGTGTGATGTAACTACCACAATTTTCCATGCCACCAGGCTGTCTGTGGTATCCAGCAGGAATGGTTCATATTAGAAACTGTTTATGTTAGGAGCAATGATGATTGGGAATCATAATTCACACTAATAGAAGGGAAGGAGCTCACATGCTTGCCTGAAAAAAGCATGGCACTGCTCTGTTACACTGACTGAGCTGCCTCAGAGGGCTTGTGAGAGCAGAACTTCCTAGGTTCTATTCCTGATCCATCCGTTTTCCCCATGGTGCAGCCAAAAGCACGATGTCAGACAGCAGCCTGAAGGAATCCCAAGGGAAGCCTCTCTTCCACCTTCAGACACAAGCAGCTTGTTCTTGGAGAAAGGAGACACTCCAGCTCAATTCCCCATGTTTCATAATGAGCTCTTCAAGTCCAATAAACAGGCAAAGAGCTGCCATTGCCTCCAGTTAACAGTGTTAGGGTTTGCTACGTGGAAGCAAACTGCATTCTGCTTCCTGAGCTGTTTCTCCTTAGTGACTTTGGCAGCAGGGAGAGACCAGAGCCCATCCAAAGTGCACCACTCTCACCCACAACTCTCTCGGGGTTCAAGGGATCCAGAAGGAAATACCTATTTGCAAGAGACTCTCAGTCACTGGGGGAGTGTGTAAATAACAATTCAGTTATTACATGCCAACTACAAGGTAAGAGCAGTTTCTGAAGCTCTTTCATCTGACACCAAAGTCATGGAGTGGCTGAGCCTAAAACTCACTGTATTACTGCACCAATAACATGTGAGGTCTTTTCTCTTCTGCTTGGATGTTAAAGTCACCGGCCCCTGAAATCACTGAGGTTACTCAGTACTGAGGTTACTTCATCTCTCCAGTGACAGTCAGGAACTCCACAACAATTCATCCCCTTTCTCCTCACTGAAGTCAGGCCTAATTAGTGTAGGAAAGCACAGTGAATTACACCGCCCCAAGGTGTCTGAATTGGCATTCATTATTGATTTGCCATCCATTTCCATAGTGCCATAGGAAGTTAATTACGTTTTAAAAAGCTGCTTCTGCCACAGAAAGAAGACTAAGCTGTGCAACGCAGGATTTGTTTTATCATGAAACAACTGTCCTAGTTTGGACAATGCATGCAGTGTATCATAAGGAGCTCTGCATTAACTACCCTCATCCGGTTCTCCTTTGCACAGGCATTTGGCAGTCAAGGGATGTACCAGCAGCTTTCCTTCCCCTGGGCAGAGAAGTCAGCAGTTTTCCAAAGGTTAGTCCAGCATTCAGGCTATGCATGTCAAACACGTTCATGCCCACCAAGCTGAGCATGCAACTGTGCATACCCCATGCATCGCCACCACCAATATTCAGAGCAGGACACATACAAGTCGACCAAGTTACATTCACAGATTTGGTAGGCATCTCTGCACAAGCCGATAGTCCTGAGTTTCCCTGAGTCCTGTGTTAATGAAGTTAAATAACTTCCAGACAGGGTGGGAATCCTTATTGTTAACCAAATGCAGATATTATACTCATTTGCATTCAGGCCAGAAGACAACTACGTGCATCCCTAAAACGCCAATGGAATCTGCAGCTATTGTACCCCAAATAGGCTACATGTGTACAGAAGTGACTATGTCAAATTGCAGAACAAGAGCAATGTTTAGCATTTTGCATAGCTAATTGTACACTTTGCTCAGTGCTGTTAAAAAGCACCTCTCAGATCAGAACGGTTTACACCTACCTTGCATCAGTGAGAGTACACAGGGCAATGGAAGATAGGCATCAGGTCTTAAAATTTGATCCAAACTTCATTTCTCATACAGGCTCATGAGGGAATTTGTGCAGATAGTGGAAATTGTCAAACCACAAACGTTTTAAGTTATGATTCTGTTGCAGTCAATTAAGCATCACCTCACTTATTTAAATACCACCAGCTCCTCATTTGGAAGCTTGCTATGGCCTATTCCTGTTCTTTCATTGGAACATTTCAAATGTCATAACAGGCATGTAATCTACACCTGATTTTGGTCAGCTGTGAAGTGATTTAATGCTCTCGCGATTCCACTGGCTCCTAATGGAGCTGCTATGGCACCACCTGAGGCAGGAATCAGCTCTTTCAGTAGTGAGGAAAGTATGCAAAGTCTACTATTTATCATTTCGTTCTGCAGAGTGCATGAGCCCAAAGTTGAATCTTAGGAAGAAATATTACCAACCTTTGGATAAACCAGGGCTGTTCTGCACTCAGTACTTCCCTCAACACTTCAGTTTAAAATCATGTATTGGGACTGAAGAGAAAACCCCTAAACCAAGCCCAGAAAAGGCTGTAAGAAATATTTCAGAAAAATCTCCTAAGCTTTCCAGATTTTCTCTTCTGCAAGGAAGGCCACAAATGAGCTTTCATTTAAATACAAATTAGATCCTCATAAGCACAAGGGTTTTTCTGGACTTGTGATAGCATCGCAAGGCTTCACAACATTGACACTTCAGAAACATGAACCCCGGATAGGAAATCCAGGATGTTCCTATGGTTTGAAAGAGCCAGAGAAAACATGTTTGTCTCTAGTTAAAAGCATTTTATCAGTCACACAGCCTCCCAGTGACTGCAGCAATAAGTGCAATAGCTCTACCTCAGAGCTTGGCTGACCTTTTCTTCTCGGTATCTTCCGCAATCTCCATCTTCATCCGAGACATTGAAAATTCAAGCTTCAAGGGATGAGGAAGCTCTGACAAATCACAGCTTATCTGCACCTCCTCTGTTCCTAATTCCCCTATACTCAAACTCTTTAGCTGCTAAAATCAGAGAATAGCAGGCAGAAAAAGGACAGCTATTGAAACTTGTTCCCAGTGTTAACTGGGTGCTACTGCTTTTGACTTGAGTGGGAATTGCACCTGCCTTCACTAAGACTTTATTTGACATAAACCTTGGAAGCACACAATTCTACAATTCTGATTTAAGAACTTCCCATGGAAGCTGGGAAGATAGCAGTGATTTGAGCTCTTTTATATTCCCTAGCTCTGCAATTCCAAAAAGTAATTATCCACCTTATAGAGTAATTTATCCAAGCTCCTTACTGCTCCCTGTTATCTAGAAACTCTTCTTCCCTTGCCTCTCCATTTTACCTACATTAGCAGTCAGCATGGCTCAGTAGAAGCAGACCTGGAGAGTGAAATGGGGGCTGTTGAGGACCCAGCACACAGACCCTACACATTTCAGGCACAGAGTACTCTGAACCAGCCCAGCCAGTTAGTCCTGCTGTGCATTAGGTACAAATCTGGAGCACAAGCAAACCCCCAAGTGATGCAGCCTGTGCTTTACGCACCAAAACTAAGACTAAAATGGAGTGAGCAGCAACAACTGGGAGATCTGCTTTGAACCACACTCACAAGTCAAACTAACATGCAAAGGCAGGTGCCCCTAGGCCTTCACTGCTTCTCTAGCACAACTTCATCACACCTTCTCACCATTCAAAAAAGTTCAAGGAAAGCCTCACCCTCTCCACATCCCATACACAAGTGCTTCGTCATCCTTCCTGAAGCTCCCTCCATAATGCTCTTGGGGTGAATGGTGATCACCAGGAGGAAAAACTGCTCCTCACATTATGTTACATTATGTTTGTTATATTAAGTACATTATGTTATGCTTGTTATGTTTGCTGGGGCCAAAAGCTGTGGTGTTCAGAACAGCCCTCACAGAGCCTGCCCCCTTCAGCTGATGTGCTTGATCTTGTTCCCTTCTCAACCACTGTAACTCGTCATTGTTAGCAGCAGAGGCTCCTGTGCAGTGTGGGGCCAACAGGGAGATTATACATTTGCACTCTTAACTACCTTCCAGGAGAAATGAACAAATGAATCACAGAATCAACTAGACTGGAAAAGACCTTTAAGTGAACTAGGTTCATCAACTGCACTTCACTGACAGACCATATAACCAAGCCCTCTCTCTCAGATACCAGCTGTCTGCTGCATTGCTATTGTGCTAGCAATGAAAAAAGAGATACTGCTTGCTTTTCTCTAGCCCTTTCTTCACACTAGTGTTAACAATATGATTAGATGGATTGCAACTAATATAAGGTATTAAGAGAGTTGGAATGAGCCATCAAGCCAGTTTGGTTCCTTCAATCTTAATAAAATGTAGCTATTTTGTTTAGCTATGCAGACTGAAAATACTCTCCCAGCATATTTCATTCTGCTGTGAAAGAAACATCCACCTTCTGTAAGGAGCTGCTTCTTCCTTACACCTTCTTGCAGCAAGTTTCCAAATTGTTTGACGTTTACACTGTTATAAAAGAAGGACTGGAAACACAGAGAGCCTAGATGATGCTGTGTTGATTCACTAGAGAGCACATCAGGTACATGGGATATTACCCAAGGGGACTCAGACCAAAAGCCTTTCAAATAAGGGAAAGAACAAGAGTCTTGATGAATGGCATCATGCATCTCTTCTACTGAGCACAGTCCATTTTCTGGAGCAAGGAGCATTCAGTCTACATTAGTAACCCTCAGAACATACTTCAGATGTTAACTAGATTTGTTGAAGGACTGGATGTTACCAGAGTGTAAGCTAGCCTGGCAGCATTGCTGGGTTTCAGCTAACTATGCTTAAGAGTAAACAAGGAATCAGAGCTCAAACAGAAGTGCTTATTTTTTGTAAGCATGATGATTTTCTTCATAGGACCGAGGGACACAAATGTTATTTTGGGGCACAGACAAGGGTGGGGTTTATTCCTGGATTTGATTTGAAAATGCACTGCCTTGGTATTTTAATGAGCAAAAATAAGCTTATGGCACGGCCAAAGCCAGTACACCATTTCATAAATCATATGTATGTTTGCCTGCTGAGGAAAGAAGTACCATGTCTTATAGCATTAACAGGATAAAAGGACACTTCAACTTTCAAACACTTAAGGGGTTGGTATTGTTTATTGGCAAAGCACCCATGATAAAATCTGTTAGCAAGGCTGATTCCTTTTCTACCTTCCTTCTAAATAATAAATAGTACAAATACTGGTGCAAATTGAATTAGCTGAACTGACTTCAATTGTAACTTACTTATACAGCCTGAGAATCTGGCCCTATCATGCATTTCTGCCTGCTCTAAGCCAGCTTTCTTGGAAGATGTATCATTTTAATCCACTACAGACAAAGCAGGAGTGTTCCTTATTGCAGAATCTGCTACGTATTATATCTGTGTGTTTTCCCAAACAGATTGCATAGCTGGCGTGGGAACAAGTATGTTTGTTATTGTTGTCAAAGTAAATAAATCAAACTGCCTGCTTGAATACTGTGTTGGAATGGACAGAGGAGAGACATTTTCCATCATACCTAACAATAGCATTGCTCCTGATTTACTGGGCATTTCCAACTATTCTGGTTGGCTCTCGCTGGTCTGATCTCCATCCTCAGATTCTCCTCCCTGCCCTATATTGCTTTTGAAGCTCACTGACCCTCAAACCTATTTAGGATAGAAACCTTTTCAGGCAGGGCTCTCCCTGTGATTTTGCTTCCACGTAGAGTCCTAACTACAATGAAATGCCCTGATTGGCAATGCCAGAGCCTAACAGCGAAACTCCTGAGAGAACCTTACGGTTGGAAAGCATGAAATCTGAAGGGATGCTCAGTTGTCACTGCTCCTGTGAATGTCACTGTGAACCACACGTCCTCAGCCCTTCTCTGATGTACTACACTGCTGGCAGCTGCGCGTTTGCATCTCTAAATGTCAGACCTCTACGTTATCAAGAGGTACAGCCTGTGCATGCAGCCAGAGAACATGCTGGCTTAGCAGACCTGCTCATTCTGTACAACTCTCTGGTTTGGTTTAAACCAAGCTGAACAATTGATTTAGTTCTCAACAGTTGTTCCTGTGCTGGTTTGAAAGTATCCTACAGTTTGGGGTACATTTTCTTCTCATAATACAAGGAACCATGATTAGCAAATATGGGAGAAAAATGTGAAATATGGGGTTAAAAGTTTTAAGGCCCGAAAAAGATGAAAAAGTCTCACTTGCACTCAAAATTCCTTTATATATGTCCAAAACTGAGCAGAGAAGGTGTCAGGAGAAAGCAATACAGTGTGGGGAGTGACAGATTTGAGGAAACAATTTATTAACTATAACAACTGGCATCTAATCTCAGGGAATCCTTCCTCTCCAGTAAATGCAGAATAGCCAACTTAAGGCATAAGAAGAGTAAACTCCAGGTCAGGTACTCTGCAGTTGTGACTTGCCCTGAGCCCGTATTACCCTCTCTGCCAACTGTACTAACTTCAAAAGACTCACAGTCATTTAAACACTTTAAAACAGCTTGTAAAAAGGAGGAAGCATAAGCAAAATAAATCTAGTGATACTCATATGCACGTCAAACCCAGCAAATTTTAATGATACGTAAAACCCCACCTCAACACACATAATAAACATGTATTTAGCCAGAACTCTCAAACCCGACATGCAACAGCATTTTTGCTGTTGTGTTTTTGAACAGCCCTATTTTGGTGTATTCCACTGCTTTCTTTCAAACAGTTTATATTAGAAAGAGTAATGTAGAAAGAAAAGATTTCATTTAACATTTCTCTTCGTGACAGATCTAGTCTCTAGTGATATCTCTTCAAGCTTCCTATCAGACTGGATGCAAGTTCAGCTTGGGGAAAATGCTCGCGATAACACTAACCCGAGGTTCATGTTCAGTCTGCTTCTAACAGAGAGGAAAACCAGACTCTTTCTCAAGTTTGCTGCATTGCAAGCGAACAACAAACAGTATCTTTCAGAGCAGCTTCATTGTAGCTTTCTGAAGTTTGTCATCTGGTTCATGGAAATCAGATTAACAGTCCTCAGATCTGCTGAGTTCATTTTGCTGAGCTCAATGATTATCGATTCTCCCCTCTCTGTGAATATGTGCATACATCAAAGCACATTAGAACTCAAACTAAGCAACACTTCAGACAATACTAAGTTTGTTGCTTGGTTTATGTCCGGGTTGAAAGATGTTTTGTCTCTTTGATTTCTCCTGCTTAACCTGGCAAAAGAAGAGCTGCACCTCTCGGGAGCAGAGGGAAAACCGACAAATCCTGTGTTTATATCCGGGATTACATCCTCCCTGCTGCTAAATAGCTGTTCCAACACGGGTGGCACCAGCTGTGAGAGAGCTCTTATAATCCAGTTTATGAAAGGTGTCTGGTGCAATAACCAGCTGCAAACCTCTGGATGGGTCCTGTCCTGTCTCTCTTTCATGGTCTAGCAATTGAGTTGCCTGAGCCTTTCCTCCTGAAACCAACAGGAAAGCTCAAGAAGAAAGCAGGAGATAGTCAGGAAAAGTCTTTCAATTGTTTCTAAAACACAAAAAATATCCTTATATTTTCAGTTTCAATATGAGTATGTGTTTGCAACGTACTTTGGGTTTCACCACAGGCATCTGGTTTCTAAGCAGCTGGTCATCTCCATACTTTGTCCTCATTAGGATGGGTGACACAGGGTTATCTCTTGCTTCTTGACATAGAAGGAATCTGAACTGCTACCTCTGAGGTTCCTTCTGGGAATCCTGCATTTTGCTGCCCTTTCTGAATATGTCTTTTCCATTTCAGCTTCTAAGTGGAGCCACGATTTCCCTGCAGTAACTCTGGATTTACCAATCTTTGCTGTTGTGGAAGTAACATAATGAAAGCTGGAGATTAAAAGGCTGGATTTCAGAGTAATGCAAATCCAGGCAGCCCTGCTGAGGTGAAGGAAGCTACGCTGGGATCTACCCGCTGAGAGTCCTCAATAATAATAACAGAGCTTGCATTTTGCCGCTTTTCTCTGTCATGAATATTCTGCAGTGGATGTGATTGCGAATGCAAGATTAATCATCCTTGATTGTATCTTGTCTCTGTCCATCTATGAAGTGTGCATCATTATTTGCCACTACTGATCTTACGAGAAATTAAAGCTCAATATGACCCCCCTGGACCATTAGCATTCTGCTAAAAAGTGTGGCTGTACATATAGCAATAGTTTGCACTGATTTATTTTACCCATTTGTTTTTCCTCTTATATTTACCTTTCTTACTTTTTTTTAACAGAGCTGTTTTATACTACTTTAAATGGTAGTATGACTCTTGAAGCAAATGTGGAAATACATCTGGCAGGGAGGCCAACATTAACAGAGGGCAAATTAACATCAGCACCAGATCCTGTGTCCTGGATAACCACATTTGCATCACCTTAAAACAAAAGGAAGACTGAGATCTAGTGGGAGTTGTTATAGTTAATATTCTGTCAGTGTTTCCACTCCTAATTGTGGGGTTCAAACTTAACACTGTTCAAATTGGCTCCGCAATGAAAACATGCAAGTGCTCAGCTCTACAACAAAGTCATTGTCACTAGGCCAAATCCTAAGGTCTTTCCTTACTGTTAACTCCTGCTGACTTCAGCGAGCATGTTTACTGAATAAAGGCTTGGGGCTTGGCTGGGTGGTTGGGGGTTTTGGTTTGAAATTAAACTTTCTGGTTTTAATATTGGTTTACACCATGCATTAAACTCAAAGGCTTTTTGCATGCATGCAGCACAAAACCACACCTGGCCACATTTGGCATCCTGTTATCTGGCTGACTTCATTCAACCCTTCTCTATCAACCTCTGCCCCTCCATAACCATAGGTAGATCCAAGGGGACACCTATGCTTCTTGCTTCTTTTGTCTTCCTAGGCACTTGTTTCAAGCTCATATTTTGTGTGAATTAATTCAGCCCAAATGTCTCACTTAGCTGCTGTGGTTTAGCCCAGAGATGTTATCTCATTTTCCAATGAACGAAAAGGCCAGAAATACAACGCCAGAATTTGGGTGCTATATGGTCTGTTCGCTTAAAACAAGCCCCTAAACTCTGATATTTTGGCTTATTTGATCCCACAGGTTTCTGCCCTCCCTACCTACTCACAAACAGACATAGAGATCTAAGTTGTACAGTGCTTCCATCTTTCCATTTCAAGCCCATCTCAGTGGAAGATGGCATAGGAACTTCTGCCTTACAGAATATCAGCAGTGTTTGTTGGTGCATTTCCAGTTTTCCTTTTTCACAGCTTCCTTCCCCTTCTTGTGCATATATCTGCAATCTTGCACAAGTTCACTGCCTTCCATCTTCTTTTTATTGCTCCTGAAGAGTGATACTGCCCCATCCTTCGAACACTGCTTCTTGCCAGCCACTCTGGAGGACGGAGTGCAGCCGCCCTGGCACTGCCTGTTCTGACAGCACAAATCCAACAGGATCCATAGGGTCCTGGTGCTGCTGCCCTGGCACCATTCTGCCCTGAAGCCTGGGATCTGGGGGAAGAGCTGAAAGCAGAGTTGGAGCAAAGCAACTAATTCCTCTGAGCTTTTCTATGCTTCACCTAGGAACCCATCAGTTGCTTCATCTTACATTTCCAGTTCTAATGTCCTACAGCAGCTATCAAATACATTACAAATGCTGTGTCAATCATATTTTTCACCTATCTTGGTAACATCTTGTTACTCATTCTGCACTACTTGTCCTGTCCACCATAGCAGAGATCTCTGTATTTCCAGATTCAGCCCCAACCTGGAGCATTTTTCATTAAAGCCCTACTCAAAGTGTAACTTATGGCACACATTTATCCCTTTCAACACATCTGCTCTAGGCATTTTCTAATTGCCAAGAGCACTTCCAGATAATTTGGGGGAAAATTACGCCTGTATTGCCAGTTTCAAGGAACCTGATGCTAGCACAGGAAGTGCCTATATCTCAGTCTGCCTTTTGTCTTCTTGTTATTACATGCCAGTCATGCCCAGCAGAAACTGCCATCAGTGTCCTGCATAAAGAATAGGCCAGCTCTCCACATGAAGAATCTGTCTAACTTGATGATGATACTGTCATATATATGACATATGGTTACTCAGCACTTTCTGGAGATGTTTAAAAGCCTAAACACTGCTTCAAGAAGTTGACAATGTAAATACATGTATTTGGCAATGGTAATTGGCAAGAATTGTTATGTATGGGATCTATCACACGTGTTTGACTCCCTTGGCCTCAGGCTATTCCATTTCTTTCATACTGTTTTCCAAGAGCAGCAAGCTGCTGCGCATATTTCACCAGCTATTGTTTCAAGATCAGCCCTGCAAAACAAAACCACTTTATTTTTATCCTCACCAGCTGCACAGCTTTCCTCTTCAAATTACCTCGATCAAAGTCTCCCGATTAAACGGACTGTCTGAACTGCAGAAATGTGCTTTCGCACTGTGATAGCTAACTTCATGTAAAAGGATGGTTACATACAGAATACCGCAAACAGAAAGGTACAAAATTTAAGGCTATCGCTCTTTCTGAAGAACTGCAACTTCTTCTGAATGTTAAAAGAGGTTTTGAGTCCCTCAGAACCCTCTAAAGTTAAACTGCTGCCAATGAAAGCCTGCACACAAACAGCTAATAATAAACAAAGAAAAAAGCTTCTGTCAGAAGCTTGTGCCCATCTAATAAATAAAGTATATCCAAACTTCATCTTTTTGGTACTGAGAGAGAAAAGAACTGTTGGTATTGGCATAGGATAACAACAGATTTAGTAGGGGTTACTTATTTGATAGGAGAGCTAGGGATCTTGAAGCAGTAAAGGATCTGTGAAGCCTTGTCTGACAAAGATAATATCAGTGACTCCGATGGGTATTGCATGGGGCTGCAAGAAGGATTCAGGCAGACAGGAGAGCAGGGGAGAAGGAAACGGAGGAAAGCAAAGCCAAGTTAGGGCAGAGAGGGTTTTAAAGAATATAAATATGAATTCTGTGTAAGAAGAGGCAATTCCATGAAGTGCCTCACTTTGTTTAGTCCCTTCTGTCTGAGTGGGCATAATTCCTGGTATCAGCAGAGTAGTACTGACTTACACAGAACATGACATATTACACCAGAAATCAGAGCTACTGATCTCTGCTGAACTGAAGAGCAAGTGCAGTACTTGCTTTATTTTATATGCAGTAGTGGCTGCAAGCATGACTGTACTAAAGGCACAGTAACTCACGGAAAGGGAATTTTTTGCCAGAACTCAGCAGCTGGTAGTAAACACCAAATGACATTACTGCTACTTCAGGAATATTGCCTTTACTGCGGTGTGCTCTCAACAATAAAATAGGTGTGCAGTAAAAACAGGCTAGCCTCCTCATCTTGTTAGAAACGGCCTGACTTTTTCATCAGGCTGGCTGACTAACTTCGCATGGCCAGCATCCGGTCATAGCTGAGCTCTCCTTAGAGTCAAATCATCTTATTAAGGTTTTTATTTTAAGACTTGGATGTCATATTTTGAACATCTGTGAAATGCTTTTAATCTATCGACATTCTAGCAGGATTCAAGTAGGGCTGTTAGAGCTGTTGGCATTCATTTTAGCTTGGATAATCTCTAAGGAATCATATGTCCACAGCATTTTTCTTGGATATCAGGCAGGAACTGCTAAAAAAGCCAGTGTTGTCAGAGCACAGAAATACGGCACAGGGAAGCCTGTGGGAGCCTAAGTTGCTTGGGGAAGCAGGAGCTCAAAAGCCCTCCACCGGCAGTAAGGTTGAAAAGGATTCTCCTGGTTTGCAGTGGTCCTCAACTACCCTTCCATAAAGGAGACTAAGAAGAAGGTTTCATTTCTTCTGCATAAGGAATGTTTTCTATCACCTCTTTGCCTAGGTTTTATATTTATGTATAGTTTCCTGCATATGCATATAAAGAAAACATAAAGCTACATCACGTAAGAGGTGAATGGGTATCCGCACGCGAGGAACAGACCATGTAGTGTCAGACAATGTAAGGAAACTAAAATGCAACTTAAGGCACTGCTTGTGAATAAAGCAAGCACGGTTTGGGTATAGATGAGAGGGAAAGTGTAAAATGTAGGGCTCGCTCTTTCTTCAACTCCACTTACAGCACGAGTGCCAGCACGTGCACAGTGTTTATAAAAGGTCCCTCTCCCTAACAGAAGAACCACCATCCATTTTATTAACAGGAATCTTTAACCTTGGGGAAGCTTGGAAACCTGGAAACTTTTCCTGTGAAGTCAGTCAGACCTTGCATTGCTTTATTGTATCAGAGAGCCTGGTCCTGGATTAAAGCGCTTGGGTGAGAATAGGAACAGAGGGAGAAACACTGAAAGGCAGAGAGTGAGTGGATGAGCTAGCAAAAAAGTTAACTGTTCAACTGGATCTTTAGCAGCCAGAAGGATTAAGTCCATTTGTCATTACAACTACAGGAGATAGATCTAACTGCTGTGAACCTGCCAAAGACTCCTGTGTGCCCATACTTCATGAAACTGGAACATGATTCATCTTGTGGCTACGGTTTAATAGCAGCACTTCACATTTTGAAGCCTGGGTAGGCTCACATTCGTCTTTCTTTTTGTCATAAGTACATAACTTTCCATTATAGGGCTGGCTGGAAAACAGCAGTTCCACTTAGCACAGATTTTCAAAATTGGAATGATTTTGTTCCACATTGGCATAAGGAACAACTGTAGCCTGTCAAAGGGTCTTTGAGCAAGCTGTGGGCAGAAGAGGGGAAAGTCCGAGAGGCTAACCTGCCAGGGGAACTAGAACTGGCCAGTTCAAGGCTCAAGACAGGTACACAGTGGTGTTCACCGTGGTTAAATTCAAGCTTTTAACTCAGCTGTAGCTGCCTACTATGGTTCATGAAAACAGATTTCCCCCTCAGAGAGGCTAAGTTAGGGCACGCAAGGCAGGCTTTTCCTCTAAATCACCTCCGATAAAACAATTTCCTCTAAATCACCTTTGATAAAACAATTTCAGCCTGTGTTCCCTTTATAACATAGGGAGACTGAACTACCAACTGAACAGCCTAAAGTTGGCCTCTACAAGTGAGGCTGTACAAGGAGTTTTTCTCCTCTTTTGACTGCAAATTTCACCTGACAAAAGTGTTTTTCCTGACAAAAGTTTATCCCATCAAGAAAATGGAAAATTTCCTCAAAAGCAGAAGTTCTGATAGTAAAAAAAGCCCCACCTTGACAAGTACACATTTCACTGGAGCATCCATTAACAGAAATATTTGGCAAATCAGTGTAAGTCACCTTATATTTATTTAAAAATGATTCCTTAGATAATTTGAATTAAAAGAGGATGTGCGAACGTGAGACATGAGCTACATGCACTTAGAAATAATATAAGTAAGTTCTCTAAGAAGTACAATAAAAATTGGATGTGCTACATCCTTGAGCTGATTGATACTGGCTGAAAGCTTAACAGTGGGTGCCTTTATAAACGCGTATGGACCTGAGCATCTTAACTGCACAGAAGTGAGTGGCACACAGCCACGTTTTCCATGTTGAATTTTGCCCAGTCTACTTTGGTTATTTGTGAGGACAGAGATGCCCACCCCAAGACCATTCCTCACTGTGCATATATATACAGACTAGGGAGGTTGTGTCAAGGTTTTCAGCCTCTCGGCTCAATCCAAAGACATTTTGGTTTTGAGAATGGCTACCACAGTGTTTAAATTGGCAGGGGAAACAACATCAACACTGAATAATACACCTATATATGTGATGTTTGTATGCATCATGCCAGTAATCTGACTCAGCCAAGAAAAGCTGATGCATCCCTTCACTGTGCAAGAGTACTTCTTGCACAAACTAAATGAATATTGGGATAATGGAGATGCAAGTTGATCTCTAAGCTCATACACAACAGTGTTTGCTGTACAACCTGTCAGGCTGACTTCTCTCTCTCACCTGAGCTAGGCCTCCACAGCATACACTTCTTGTCTTACTCTGATGAAAAAGCTGGGATAAAAACCAGTATCCTGAACACCGATTTCAACACCTTTGTGAATCCCAGTTTCTCCTTTTTTGCCTCTTTCTGAATTAAACCTAAACTTCAGTTACTATAGGTCAACTGCATTTTTCTTTTCAGAACACTAGACTGCTAAAATGATCTTCATTAATAAAGCAGTGCATGTGTGGCATTTTAATCAAGCTTTCAAATGGTGCTCAGAAACAAAGCATATGATGCCTACAGAAAAGAAAATCATTCATGTTGTCCCTGCTACCCGCCTAAAGGACTGTCTGCAATTCCATATTGAACTTGCAGCTTCCTGTGCCTGGGAAAAACCTCTCTTTCACGATTATTCATGCTATGGTATTTCTAAGTCATCAGAGCAGCTCCTGAATGGTAACACTTCCATATTTATGCAAGACTACAGACATAAGACTTATTTCTTCTAAATATATAAGATACAGAAGCCGTTTGCCATAGTTAACTGCTGATATGAAAGACACAGGAACTCTGCTTTGCAGCCATCCCTTGTAAATATGTTTTACATATGAGTTGAAATCCCTGACAAGGAGCATACATTCTATCAGTTGGCCTACTGAATCAAGGGAGCTCCCTGAAGCAGAGGCATATGCCAAAGGGAAAAAAAAAAAGATCAAGTTATTTCAGTCATTCACACTTAGATTTCTCATTTTCACAGCTGGTCCTCTTTGCTAATGAACATGCAAAGTTTGCTTATGCTGCAGCTAGAATACAGACATCCACTTGCCTGGCAAAGGCAGCACTCATTTAACACTGAATGATCATTTTCCTCTGCAACTGGAAGTCGTGCAGGTCTGAAAACTGTGTTAAGAAGGTTCAACTTGTGCTCACACCTGAAAGATCAGTCTTGTGCCTGACAAACATGAGCACAAATTTATCAAATATGCAATCTTCTACCTGTCAAGAGCATACAGCTATAGCTTGGGTAGGCAATAGGAGACATGTTCATCATACAAGAAATTAGAGGTTTCTGTCAGGTGATTAAGATTTACTTCCATCTAAACTGAATAAAGTGTATGGGGAAAATGAGCCTCTAAGACATGTTTTGGATTTTAAGAGGATTGCCTTTAATGTGTTATGCTCCCTAGAAGAAACTCTAAGCCTCCACACTCTCAGATACCTATGGATATATCTGAGATCACATCACAGTTTGGAGTGTGACACAGAAGGACTCGAACTAGACTCTCTCTGAAGGTACGACGATGAAGCAGTGGTCTGGAAAGCAGCACAGCCATGAAAGCAGGTAACTGTATCTGCTAACACATGCTGGCTCTCAGCAAGTACTGAATGCTGATGAACCCAGATGGCCACAGGTTGTGAAACAACCTTGGCCTCTGCTAGCCTTCAGTATCAGGTTAGAGACATGTCTAATGGACAAACACTGACCAGAAATGCTCGAACACTTGGCTGCGCTTGCACGTGCAAGAGGCTCAGAATTTCTTCAAGGCAAATCTGTTAATACAACCTGGAATACAAAATGAAAAGAAATAAAAAGGTTCTGTGAATGTTCTCCAGGCAGACTGCATGAAAATAGTCACCTCAAAAGGGAAATTGGAATAAGCAGAGTCCACAAAGAATGGTGGGGAGGGGAACAAGAAAAAGTGGGGGGAAACCCAGTGTGCTAATGAAACCAGAGCTTTCAAGAAACCAGAGCTTTCAAGCAGAGCTCCTGAGGTTGAAGAATTGTCTAGAGAAGCTGGGTGAGTCCTTGCAAAAGGTATTTAAGGAAATGTCAATGGATTGAATTGGGCTAAGGAAAGAAAAAGAAGAAACAGGCTGTGGTACAGTAAGGATGGGATAAAAGGCTGGCTCAAAACTTCAGCAAATACTCATCTTACTTTTTTCCTGGAACAATGGGGTAAAATAATAGGCAAGAGGTTGCAGAAATGGATGGTATGGCATTAAAAAAGCAGTTCAATGTACCAGCTGAAGCGAAAAGGAGAAAAGAAACCAGTTAATCTCCTTGCAAAATTTGCCTGTGGAAGACTAGGAACAAGTTCTCTTAAAAAGATTTATGAAGGCAGAAATGCTATGAAGTGAAGAAATAATTCTGCTGCAAAAGAAGCGGGAAAAGCAACCCCAGCAAATACAGATTCGTAGATCTGACCTCAATATTGCTTGACAGAAAGGGAAACAAAGAAAAGGTGGATCCTCCCAGACTGCTTGTCCTGGATAAGATGAACTATTTTCTAGACAAAGAAAAAGTTTCAGGACAAAGGTAGATTCTGTCTGTTTGGATTTCATTGAAATTATTGAGTATGCTACCGAATCTATTACCCGAGACTGAAAAGAAGGGAACAGAGCAGAATGGAGTAGAACACAGAGATACTCTTCTTTGGCTCTTTGAAAGGGTTATGCTTGGAACAGAACTGAATTCCCTTTAGGTAAAAAGAACCAGAGTATTTTGAGAGACTTAGACTAAATATTAGGAAGAAATTCTTCCCTGTGAGGGTGCTGAGGAGCTGGCACAGGGTGCCCCAAGAAGCTGTGGCTACCCCACCCCTGGCAGTGTTCAAGACCAGGTTGGACGGAGCTTGGAGCAACTGCTCTATGGAAGGTGTCCCTGTCCATGGGACAGGCAGATGAGCTTTGGGGTCCCATTTTACTCAAACCATTCTATGAGTCTGTGAAGTAGTGAAGAACATTTAAGTTCAATGAGAGATGGTTCTTGTCAAAAGAAGTGCTAGGTTGAAGGAAGGTAGAGTTCTTCAAAGAACAGCACTGGCATAGTGTGAGGATCAATCTTATCTCTGTGTTTTTCTTATTGAATTTGATGCAAAAATTAGGCATGACATAGGCCATTTATATTTGACATGATGTTGGAACCATTGTCAAAACTGGGAAGGCCTAGGACTTAAGGAAATGTGATGAAGTTCAGCTTTGGAAATGCAAGCTTGTATACCCGAGACCTGATCCAAACCATGCCAGATGAGAACAGACAAATGTATCCTGGATCCACCAGGAACTACAGAGAGATAGAATGGAGACTTCTGGTTGACCAAGGGTTGATGAGGAGACAAACATCAGGAGCACAGCTCCTGGGAAAGTGAGGGAAGCATTAGTGATACTGTTCAAGATCTCATGTAGAATACCATGCACAGATTCAGCGCCCCATTTTCAAGGTTATTCAAAAGTGAAACTGATGCATGGATCTGTTACAAGAATGAGATGAAGAATGAAGAGTTTATCTTATGTGAGCATGACTTGTTTAGTATAGAAAATAAAAGGCTGGGAAAAGATGCGAAAGTCTATTCTTACATGATGGAAACCTGCACCATGATGGGAAGAAGAGGTGTTTAAACTAAAGCTAAGTTATTAAAATTACAACGGCACACAAGCTGGCCAGAAATAAACTTGGACAGGGAGTTAGGAAGGGGTGAGGGGCAGAGGGCATCCCTTAAACTTTAGAGCATCCAGATGCTGGGAGAGCCTTTTAAATGTAGTGGGTAAAAAGGAATTCAACAGGATTACTTTCAGAAAGAGAATACAGCAAAGGAGACTGAGGCCATGGGTTTGAAGTCTTTTCCAGCTCTGAAAACAGCTTTTGTTACAGTGAAAATTTGCACTTTACAGTAGATCAGGCAAGTCATCATTAGCTGTTGAAAGGCAATAGGCATTTTCTCCATTCTGGGAACACTGGAAGTGTGGATATAAGAGAACGAACTGATCACATTTCTATTTCGCCTGAGCCATCTCAGCGTCCCTAGGAACTGATCTGACATCAGTTCAGACTGATCAGAACTATGTATCAGACATCATCTATCAAAGCAAAACCAATACAAGAGTGTTTTAATTAGAAGAATAAGGAAGACAAGCAAAAAAAAAAAAAAAGTAAATACAAGTCTGCTCCAGAAATTACTGAGAGGGTACATTATTATTTCCTGTTCTTAAAGAAATCTTTCTGTACATAATTTGTTCTAACACTTCATCAGAAGACATTAATGTATTTAAGCTCATTTCTTTCCCTTAGTCTTACCTACAGAGCACGTACTCACCATTTTAAGCAGAGGCATAGAGGTACGGGTAAGGAGAAGAACAGGCTTTTCCTTCCCTTTTTACAGGATTTTTTGAAGCTGTTTGGTATTCCTTTGAAGACCACAGCAGTAGTTTACGTACTGGACGTTTATCACTGGTACGGAAGGTGAAACACTAACTGTACACCAAACTCCCTACCCTCTTAAAATATTAATTGATGAGTAACAATCTATGCAGCCTCATAAAGTATTAACTCTTTAAGTGGGGAAGATCTCTGCTGAACAACATAGCACAAATCCTACATGATTAAATCCCACGCAATCCTATTAAAATCCAAAGAGTTCCAAGCTGTTTGTGTTAGTTCAGTATCTAATATTAACACCTGGCTTTGAAACCTCATGTAAGCTCCATTGCTTTGTTAGATCAGCAGGTCAGGGGAAAGTAAGTTCAATTTTCTTGACCAATATGGGGATGCACATAAATGAAGTCTAATCTCAGACTTCAATTCTTACTCTCTTTCCTGGCTTGTTGTTTTTCAGTAACTTCCATTTTATGTGCCACACATCGTGTACTACACATATATACATGATGTGTAGTACATAAAACAGACATACACATGTACACATCATGTACTAGGTTAGTGTTTGAGTGATTGTGCTGCATCTCCTGAACTGCCATACTTGAATCTGAAGATGATGGGTCTGCATTCCCCTGAATACTGGCCACTGGATAGTCCATGTCTGGAAAGTCTAGACTGAGACAGACTCATTTATTTTGTGAAGTACATGGGCCAGACTGATAGCTCAAAGATCTGCAGTGCTGATCATCCCTGCTGGTACTAACTCAAACATCCCAAATGCTCAGGCCCCCCTAAAACTTTAAACTGGTAAGGGAATTCTCTAAGATAGACTTTCTTGCTTATGAATCCCCTCAGCCATTATTCTCAGTGCAGTGATAATGACTTGACTCGCACCTAAAGAAATCAGCAGATGGGCTCTTTTCTTTTCATACGCAAACGTCAGTTAAATATAAGAAGGATAAACCGAGCAGAATTATGTGCCAAACTATGCCAAAACATAAAGAAATACTGACAGCTGTAGGAATCTTTTCTTTAGACAGATATTCCTTCACATTTCTTTACTAAATTCCAAGGAATCTTTACATAAGATACATCAGAAACATGATCTCTGACCGCAGCCATTAGAATGCTGCTTCTGTTGCTAAGTTAGTGACTGCACAAGTGTGCAGTGTGCCTGTAATTGCTACCCACCAGGAAGAAATTGCCCTTCAGGATTCCTTCCCGAGTTGTAAACCTACCAAAGTCTTTGGCAAACTGGCAATTTGCCTTCTTGGAAGCCAAATAGGTGGGAGCCATAACTATAAACATATGAACGTAATAAATGTAGCAATTACATGTATTTGCATGGTACCCTCCTGAAGGTATTCTCCTAGCAAACTCTAAGTATCCACTCAAGCCAGACTTAAGTGTGAAGTAAATGATTTCAAGAGCCAATAATTCAATAAATTAATTATTATCTTTGCAACATTCCTAACCATTCAAGCTTTGGGGGTTTTAGCACACTGGCAGTATATAGAGTGCTACAGGCTGGATCAGCTACAGCATATTTGCTACCCTTCGGACACCTATTTGAAGTTACCTTAATGATGGAGTACGCTGGAGTTGCTGTGTGTAAAGCACTTGAGGACACGTAATCCAAAAGACACAGTCATGCTATTTACAAATATACATACTATGCAGTAAGGCAAACGTGCTTAAAACATGCAAATGGGTTTGCTGTTAGGGCCCAGGGCTTGAAAGCACATTTGATTCCAATATCTGAAGGGGGCCTAAAGGGAATGCTGGGGAGGGACTCTTCTTTAGGGACTGTAGTGATAGGACCAGGGGTAATGGGTTCAAACTTCAACAGGAGAGGTTTAGATTGGATATGAGGAAGAAGTTCTTTACTGTGAGGGTGGTGAGGCACTGGAATGGGTTGCCCAGGGAAGTTG
>JAOEHX010050467.1:20822-37511 GCA_025448015.1 Bolborhynchus lineola | reverse complement strand
TCCAGGTGATGCATCGACATGGATGGTACAGATACCTGCTGTAGGGCTGGTACCAAATTGAGGCAGCAGATCACAGTGAGCTTTGAAATACTACCCCCAGCTGCTAGCTCAAGGTTCAAATAAGCAAAAGGTACTCCCTAGAGAGTGACATTACCAAAATCTCTTAGTGAGCTGACTCCACAGGCTAGAAGAGAAAATTAATATGTCAAATAAGTGGACTGGCAGAGTTCAAAGGGATAATAAGCATTTAAATTCAACATGAAAGACATCATCCTCAGCAGAGCTTACAGATGGAATGTAGCCAAGCAAATAAACTATTTAAAAGCTCCTTTAATCAAGACTATTAACATGGAGATTTTTTGTCTTAATTAAAATCATCCTCCTATTCAAGCATATTAAAGTGATACAGATTGTAACTTATTTTTTTATTTGAATTTTTTTAAAAAAGGACAGTAAAACGTTTTTCTTTGCAGAGAATCAAGTCATTATTAAAAGTTCTGTTTGAGGGAAAATTCATTTAATCTATTCCATCACTCACATTTTAACTTGAACTGTTGCCCACATATTTCAATGAAAAAGGTATAAAGCCTACTTTTTGGCTTCCCAAATGTTTAATTTTCTGGCCATAAGTGATAGTGAGACAACATGAAAGGAAATTTTTTTTTTTCTCATGAATTTCCTGGGATCTCAAAAGGTACTGTAAAAAAATACAATGTTAGCTCATGTATAAAGCGTACTTTTTTTGTGTGTGTGCTTTTGGAAGCAAACTTTATTAAAAAGAGCTTATCCATTCTGCAGATGACAAAGCAGCCAGAATATTACTGTTCACTTATATTCAGCAAAGCCTGTAAGTGAGCACCAAAAAGGGAAGACGACGCTTCAGGAGCCAGGGAGGACTACCAATGCACCTCCTTCCTTTCCTCAATTAGTGCCTCAAAGTCCCACCTGTCACTGGGCTCCCTTCTTCCTTCCAAAATAGCTGTCATCTATTTAGATCACAATGACATGGAACAGGAGGAAAATGAATAAGACCACAGACGCCCTTGTACAGGAGCCACAGCAGGGATGCTTCGCATGGAAACATGGCATCTGAATGGAAACTGGCAGTTGTTAGCAGGACAAGGGTGGCTGTTTGCTTTATTTTCAGGCAGATTTGCAGACCTGCGTGGTTACAGGGGGACAGAGCAGCATACAGAAAGTGCATGAAACCCCTCTCAGTCTCCCACACAGCACTAACCCTGCCTGCTAAGAAACCTAACCCCAGGCAGGGAAAGTATCACCATCTGATGGTGCTTTGACACTGTGAAACAGTGTTTCTCACACACTGACAAGCAGTTCAGTGGGACAGCTGTGGTGAACCTGAGAGCATACTCTGTTGGTGTTACCAGAGCCGAGGAGGTTGCAGGATCAATTGCTCATCAAGCTCCTATTGCTTTGCACTCCTCTGTCTTTTAGGTAACATCTTTGTTGTGAATTCATATTCCTTCCCAAGCTGACTAAACTGGCAGATCCAGAAAAGGGAGCATATATGGCAGCAGATGAGATAGGTACACAATGCAGTGCTACATCTGGTTTATAGCACAACCAAGTTCTAACTCAGCTATGTTGCTTTGACCGTAGGACTTGGTTGGCCACCTTCTGCAAAAAGCCTTTAGCCAGACTGCAAAAAACCTAAAAAGAATTTTGAAAATGCCACGTGTTCTCTGTGATGTGTTGAACAGTGCAATGTCAAGGGGCATCTTACCCTTTCATGCTGCCCAAGGTGATCAAACATCCCTTTCCCTGAACTGAGCAATGCTGAAGCAGCAGCATAACCAAACATGCATGGTAAGGTCCCCACACAACCACCATCTGTAAAGACTTGTTCTTCTGTACCCTCCTCAGCCCTACCATGCTTTGCAAGGCAAACATTTCAGTTTTGCTGTCTTGCAACTATCACACTAACTTTGTCTTTGGGCTGCTGCCTTGTTTGGGCAGGAGAACGTATAATGGATGGCAACTGCATTCTGAGGTTGCTGCATGACAGGCTCTTCAAAGATCAAGGCTGCTCCCTAAAGCTCACTAGAAATACTGTACGTGTATCTTGTCCTAAAGATCAGTATGGGTACAGAGCAGCATCTGCCTTTTTACAGGGAAGGAGCATCTACATCACCATAGCTACATACAAATTTAATGCAATCTTTCCCAAGCAGGTCTAACTCACAGACATTATCTTCCTTTACTTGGCAGCTTAGTCCTCTCTTGTAGCCCTTCAGAAACTTGCTAATTTCCACCAGGCACTATTTTCTCCCATTTCTTAGAAGGTACTTGTGCAGGCCTCAAGCTGAATAGAGCTGTGCCAGCTTATGGTAGCAGGCAATTGGCCTGTACCCTCTTGTAAGCTATAGTAAGACTTGCTTACTAAGCTCTGAGTATTGCTTTGTTCAGCCTTGTGGATTACAGACTACCTTTCCTTGAGCATACATTCTGCAGGAACAGAAAAGGCAGGATCTGCCTGAGGTGTCTAGACAGTTCCTAGGCATTAAATCTATTTAGTTGCTACTTGAAACTAAATCCATTTGAGGCTTGTTCAATGACTTTAGTTAATTAACTAGGTTTTTATTTGATGCTGGTTACTCTTCCATTCAATGAAAAAAAGGTTATTTCCAGTATTGTCTCTTCAGATAGGAAGAATTAGCTGCTTTTTCTGATACAATCACCCCTTAGTAAGTATCCAAGAAACATTCATTATTGCCTCTTGAAGCTGAAGAAATGTCAAAGGTATTAAAACATTGACATTTTGTTGCAGTGAGATCTGTGAGATCAACCAGACAGCTGCCTCAAGGCAAGCTCCAAGATTACTCATCCGAATTTGTTGCTGTGGTACGGTATTGTGACATGCCATTGCCATGACTCACTCCCTCCCCTGTCAAGCTGTACACAAATGGCTTTGCCCCATTTGTTGTGGTTATAATGGACTCAAAAGGGTCAGAACTAGAAACCCAGAGTTTCTTGAGATGTTGGTTTTGATAATCATAGAATCACAGAATAGTTAGGGTTAGAAAGGACCCTAGAACCTGGATTTCTTTTACCGGTGCAAATTGAAATACTGCATGTGACCTTATCAGCAGATGCTGAAAAAATCCGTATTAAATCCTTTGGGTGCAGGCAGGTTGGATAGCTTGGCAATGTCTAAAAAGAAAAGATTCTTTCTTCTGAATGACTCTCCCTGCTTCCTTCTACCTTTGCTGGTCCCATTTTCATTTTATTGCAGTCCTTTCCAAGAGCACCAAGAAGACAAGATGAAAAAGCCTGGCTTGATGAAAAGAGCTCTGTGTGCACAAGAAGCCTGTTCCTCTTGGTCACATACTGTGGACTCTGGCTACTGTCCAGCTATAGCTCTGTCCTTCAACCTTGTGCTGGTGCCTTTAATCTTACCGTTGACCATGTTTTTGATCTTGCTCAAATTAGACCGCACAAAGGCAGCCTTGGTTTCTCTGTCGATTAGCCAGGACAGTCTGCATGATGTCCTCAGCTTAGTTCACCAGTTCTTCAGGCTGACTGAAGCTGTCAGAGATCACAGTGGGACAGCCATTTCTCCAGCACATTCCTTCCCCTTCTCTGAGTATATGTTTTAGAGACAGTGAATATACTTTTAAGCATCACTCTCTTTCAGGGAAGAAACTATGGTGAATACCTTTTTTGACAGCTTGAAAAAAGCAGATGTACTTTTCTGCATTTCTTTGTTAAAGGAGGTGGTAAGAGATGTGCTTTAGCAGGACAGGAATCTGATTCAGGTGGCAGTCATTCCTTCTTCCCTAACCAACAATCTGGCTGGGCACGTAAATCAGTGCAAAGAACAGAGGCCTGAGTAACACTAGGAAATGCCTTTCCTCAAAATGCCCTCTTTTGAATTAGAATGGATTTTAAGATCAAAACTCCCACTATCACCATTGCTGCAGTCTTCAGAGGGTAAGGAAACTCTACTCAAGCTACAGCAAGACCTTTCTGCCTTCTCACCAACCCCATTCTTGGCACTGCATTTTGTGCACAGTTCAGAGCAGTAAAGTCCAGGAAAGAATTTTACTCACCCGAATATTTCTTAAGTTTCACCTATCTTTTAAAGGGTTTGAAGTCTAACCCACAGGATCATGGTACATTTACAGATTATGGCTGTGTATTTTTTTTCTAAGCCAGTTAGTAACAGATATTCTCAGGGTTTCTCTCTCTCCCCCCAATATGCAAAGTCTTGTCTCCACAGTCATAGCACAAGTCAGATGGGAAGACTGTTTCTTGTTTTCAGCCCCAAGGGGGCCCAAAACTCCTTCCCTGACCCAGACCTCAAGGAAGAATTTATCACGATTTGTTCCTGAGGTCTTGCAGCTGCCTTTTCTTCTCTTGTATTTCTGCCTTTGCATTTACAGGGCATGGTAGCTCTGGAGAAAAGTGAACTTTAAATCTTCCACAGCAGGATGGGTGAGCAGCCCCACCTTGCTGGCTTTCACATGGAGCAGAGAGCTCTGCCCACAAAAGGGTTTTATTCTTTTGCATATTTACCTGGCATGAGGCACAGCCATTGTGCAGGAAAAAATCAACGCTCTTTAAAAATGCCAGTGAACTATCACTTGCTGCCTTTGTGAAGCACAAAGCAGAGCAGGCTGAGGGTAAACCTTTTGGACAGAAAGGAAGTCCAAGTATTACAGAATACAGATATGACTATGGATAACGCTTTTCCAAAGAGCTTGGAATGCCACCAAAGCAAATAAGCCCAGTTATTTACTCCTCACTGGCATTGTCCAGGTTTCTTTCTGGGTGTGAGCATGAGCATTTATTCATGTGTGCAGAGTTATCCTAATTCTGCTCTTTTATTTCCTGGGAATTTAGTTTTTCTACTGGTTTCCCTCTTTAAGCATTTCTGATACACACTGGTGGTGCTGTGGTATGAGCCCCCATAGCTAGTGCCAGCCCTCCAGTTTTCTTTCTCAGAAGAAGAGAGAGCTCTTTCAGTTTTGAGTGGTGGGGTTTCTTGAGAGCGGAGCCAATGCTAAATTCCTCTCAGCTCCTGAACAAGCCTGACAGCTGCATAGCATATCTTGTGCCCACAGGAGGGGGATTTATATCCATCTACATCCTCCTGGAGACATTCAGCTGAGGAAACTCTGCCAGGATGTAACCTCCTCACATCTCCTCAGTCTGTGTGTGCCTCTGCACATGTTACCAACAGCCCCTGTCCATTTTGGAGTGTTTTTCAGCAGTGAGCCCTCTTCCTGCCTCTTGAGAGATCAAAGACAGCTTGTTCAGTAGGGCTGCCCTGACTGGGGGTTTCAGCCTATTTTGGAGAGATCCCATGTTAATAACCAGCCTTTGCCTTTGGAAGGATCCTCAACATTTCAACACCAATGCACCTTGCTTATGCATCTCTTCCCAGGGCTATGTCTCGGCTCTCTGCAGCCAAGCTATCTCCAGACAACACGAGCTGAACCAACATGCTGGGATTTTATACCTTTCTTGTATTTTACCCAATAGAAATTATGTTGGCCAACTGCAGCTTTCACATATTCTCAACTTCAAGAAAGATTCATCATAATGGCAAACCAGAGTTTTTCAAGGTTCACTGTTTAGGCATCGTTTCCTGTGGTAGCAGGCCAATTGCACCAGACTGGGCCACAACTGCACAGTTATGAGGCAGCTGCTGCATTTTCCTAATGTCTTTCCAGTGACGAGTGCCTGTACGAGGATTTTCTTCAGATTTCTCTACTCCCCTTCTTTTTTTGAGGTCTGACACTTCTTTGGGTCCAATGTCTGAGTAAAATTTATATGTGCATTGATTGTCTTTCTTTCATTTCCATATACATGCCTGTGATAAAATTCCACTGTTTAAAGTTTATTTCTGTTACAACCAAGTACACACAAGTAAGACAAACCCTGGGACACAAAAATAAATCAAGTATGGCAGCATAACTGCAAGCCAAAAGCTATTTTTTATTGCTTTCCAAGCAGAAAAAGGCATGGAGGAGTATTTCTCTTCTCTCTCAAGTCCATTCCCACTTACCAACACACACTTTTAAAGTATTGTATTAATAAATAGTAAAAAGAAAGAATTCCACAAGTTAACACAGCACGCTGGGCTCATCCATTTGGAGCAACGTATGAAAATCACCTATGAATCAGTCAAAGTTATCTGCTACCCATGCAGACTTTGGTGCAACTCTTTCCTGCCCTGTTCCTTTCCTCCAAGTGAGGAAAAGAGGAGAATGGCAAGACCTTGACCATGCTTCCCTGTACCTTTTCCCAGAGGCCACAACCCCCCTGCATCTCCTGTGCTGTGCACTGCAGTGCCTGTGGGAGGGATATGGACTACATACTTGCACCACAGACCAATCAGCCAGATCACCAATCAAGCCAGGGGTCACAGATACATTTCTGTGTGGCTTACATTTGAGTGGGGAGCTCCCACAGACTGTGAAACACATCCCATACCGAGACTTCTCTCCACATCCCCTTCTCCTCACCCAAGTTTCATGCTCAAGTCTTGAACTTAATTATCTATTTCAACTTCAAGAAAGATATCCCAAAGCATCCCTAAAAGCCTATTTCTGTGTATCCAGGGCCAGATGTAATGCGTAGGCAGCCTCTAGCAGAGGAGCCAAGACTCACAGTGCACCCTTGCTGGCACCGGCACGTGCAACACAGATGAAATCAGGAGAAGGACATCACCAAATAATCAGCAGCTTCCAGTCCTCCTTTGCCTTTCTGCCTCCTCCCCCGCCTTCAGAGTGCAGACAACAGGGCACACGCCCTGTAGCACAGCCTGAAAATGTCAAAGTGTAAAAAACAATAGTGGTTCTGGGCTTCTGCTTTTGCCTCTTCCTCCTCCTGAACTCTGGTCCCGGCAGACATGCAACTCCCAACCCTCCATCCCTAGCTCTGTCCACAACACCAAACTGCTGTCCTTTAATTTCCTAGCTGAGCTGTCCTTTCCTGTGGTGCCCAAATAACCCTCCTCCCAGAGCTTCTGTCCACTTCCCCATAGCCTCCACTCTCACACAGCAAATGAGGTCCATCCTCACCCTGAGTCAGTGCAAGCCAGACAAGTGAGGCTTGCCCCAGAGGATTTACCCAGACCTGGGCACACCAGGTGGAGGAGATCAGCTCCCCTATCTTCCTCAGAGCAGGCTGCAACTTCTCACCTTCACTGTGTGTTATGCTTGTAATTAGCAAAAAAGCACACAGGAAAATAGCAGAGCACAACTTACCCAATATGCCTGGTAAGAGTATCTCATGATTTAAAGCCTTGGCACAGCACTCAGGAAAGGGGAGTGCTTCCACCATGACTCCTTGAAGTACGCCAGCTATTTTGGAGAGAGGCTGAGAAGACCAGTCCCATGCTGAAGATGGGCATGTATAAGTGCCTTGCTGAACCCAGGCCTTCTTCTAGTTTCCCTAGAAGAAAAAGGCAGAGTTTATAAAAGCATGAAGAAAAAAATAATCTTGTCCATTCCGTTTTCCATAAGACATGGAAATGAGGAACAAATCAATGGTACATTAGCTAGAGATGAACATTTGCATTCAGATTTCATAAGCTTGCACATCTGCCCGATAACAAGGTGTGATTTATTGCAAACTCTAACAAGATGTATGGGCCTCTATTAAGTGATTAGGGAGAGGAGTATCCCTCCCCCTCAGGTTGCTTTGTTTCCTGCTTTAATTTCATAATGGACAGTTTGAATTTCCTACAAACACTAATGGGATCTGTTTTCTCTCTTGGGAGTTTGCTTCACCACATTTGGTAAATGAAGATAGAAGGAAACAGCCTTTAGCAGAGATTGATGGCACACTCCTGGGCACAATCTGCTGGGATGGGCTCAGCAATGCCACAGAGAGCAACTGTCTACCTTGACAGGGAAAATTTTCTGTCTACCCCAAAGGACAGCAAAACATTTATAACGAGGTCCTTTTCCATATTAATGAAATGGGTTGCAGTTGTTCACTGAACGCTGAGCTGAGCCCCAGGCATCTGACAGCAACATGAGGCGCTGTGGGGTAAAGGTGGTGGCAGTGCCAGCCCTGGGGTGCTCTGGGGAGCTGTAGGTGCTGGCATCTTCCCACCACCAAGCCTGTCCTCCTGTCCCATCCTTGCTGGGCTGCTACAGTTCTCGGCTAGCCTTTGGGCCACACATAAGGATTTACACCCCAAAACTGCAGGATAGTACCACCTGCATGGCCCCACAGGGACAGATATAGCTAGCCCACTCTGCTCCTGTCCTTGGCAGCAGCTCTGCATCTCTAAATAATGTAATTTTCAAGTCTGATGTTGTACAAGTTGCCCAAAAGACAGTCTCCTCCTGCAGGAGACACTGGTGGGATAAGATTCACATCCCTCATCAGGCACCTGACAGCACAGAAAAGTAAAGATCACTCCAAGCAGCTCCACACATATGTTCTTGTTTACTCCTAGCAAAAGTTCAGGTGTTAGGTGTGTGAGTGAGAAACTAAGCAGCCATGTGTTTCACATGGTAGCTAGAGCTAAACGTACTCAGTTACTGCTTGAGCCCACGCAGTTACAAGCTGTGGAAGAGATACATGCATAATTCATATGCTTTTAATTAAACTGCAGTATCTTTAATATAATGCATTTATTGTAATTATATTTATCTCATCACACTCTTTGACCTACTGAAGCACCACTGTTTTTCTTTCTTTCAGTTGCAATATGAGCATTGACAACACTAATTGGACTTTAGGACTAAACCTGCCAGAGCTGTGCAAGGCTCTCCCCACTGCATACAGCAGTGCCAGCACACAACGCACAAGAGCTGCTCAGGGATATAGCAGCTGCCCTGAGCTATCCCACAGCTACAGGGGACAAGTCCTGCATGTCCTAAAGCTCCTTTCTGGGGCTTGGCACAGCGTCCTTGAAGGGGTTTTTTCTAGTAAGCAAAGCTGTCCTGCAAAGAGCTTTGTTCAAGCAGAGACCACTGTGCAGGCAGAGCTCTGGAAGCAAGGCCAAACAGGCCAGTGGGACAGTGGCTTGTAGATGGCAGAGGTGGCCCTTGGAGATCAACTGAGCCACCTTAGTGTTGCAGAAAGTTTTCTTTCAGGAGCAGGGTGTCCTTAGAAGATGGAGCTTGGAGCTTTTGCCACTCAGTTCCTAGGTAATGCACACAGCTAGGAGATGGGTCACCCCTGAATACCAGGCTGCTGAGACCTTCCATAGCACACTCCTCTTTGCAAACTCATTGCTGAGCTCCCCACGGACTTGCAATGGGACCTATCAGGGTCAGCTTACCTGCACCTCCTGGTGTTTGGGTCTGCTGAGCTGTGCAGGTCATGAAACAGCAGCCATGGTACAGCTCCTGTTTGGGAAGATGCTTTAAGCCACTGTGGACAGGACACAGGACCAGCAGGGCAGGAGCTCAAGTCACCATGCTAATGCAGCTTTTCCAGAGACAGAACCAACACTGTGTTTGCTGGCGCAGGATGGGAGATGGAAATCCCACTAGGGGAGGAAGAGTGCAGATTGCTTGGAAATATCCTTATGACTGTCAGAAGAAAGGTTTTCCCCCTCCATGAAGGCATTTAACAATTCTGATTTGTTAGATGCTGCTCTACAGGCCTGATTTTTGTTTTGTTTTTCTCAGCACACAGACACAAAGGAAAAAAACAGAAAGCAATTAAAACTGTTTCACTGAGACTTGATGCTATGTTTTTCATGTGAGACTACATGGGCAAGACCAGAAGTTCATTATTGATTTCACTGCCAAAGCAGTAGTTTAGGGTAAAGAAGAAAAGCACTCAGCTTGGCCTGTCCTTGTGATTTATTACCACATAATGTGTAGCAAGATTAATTCCAGCTGCATTGCTTTAAGAAGAGAGCACTTATTTGAAGACACCTGAAGGGGATTAATGAGTTGACAGTTTGGTTTTATGAAGAGATGAGAACTCTCTCTTCTATCACATTCCCCATTTCTTTCTAGTGATTCAAAGTTTGGGCTTGAGGAGGCCTAAAAGCAATGAGCAGGCAGTGAGCTGAGGCAGCTGCAATGTCAGCAGAGCTTGCCAGAGGTGGGACAGATGAAGGGGAGATGGAGAGATGATCATTACACACGAGAAGGGTAAAAGACAAGTGTGAATGGAGGAACACCTACTGAGGGCAAGGGAAAGTGAGGGCTAGCAAGGGGCTTCAGAAGTGCAAAAGACTTCCATCTGGAAAGCGAACAAAGCCAGAGGTGTGTGTGTTGGAGGGGAGGGATGCTTACAGGGATGAAGGAAGCTGTCAGCCATGAACTTGTCAGTGATGAGTGATGAGCAGAGGAGAGAAGAGGATTAGCAGGATGGCATGGAGAGACACGAGGGGGGTGAGGAGCAGGTGGCTAGAGGAGGTACCTTCTGCTCCTGGTGGCTTGCTACCACTAGGGCAAGTTGTCAGGCTGGCCAGAACTCACGCTGAGCCTTGGCTTGTAATGGCTGGAAATGAAAAAATGGGAGCACTCTGTTTGCAGAAACAGTTGGCTTCAGGGCTGCCCCTCACTGTCTCCATACGTTGCCAGCCTGGGTGGAGGTGCTTCTCAGAGGTGTTGTCATCCTTGCATTGCCACAAAAGAGCTGCGAGCCAGTGTGACAAGGGTACTGCAGGGTCTCATTCGGAGCGAGCACCTGTACTGCTGAAAACACTGACCACAGCCCTGCCTCAGAACTCACTCTGTTCCTCGGCTTTGAAGGGCACAAGTTTGAATCTCCTTTGCAGGAGGGAGGAATGACCAGTCTTGCAGTGACGCCCCTGCCATTATTTCACACACTCGGAAGAGGGCAAGTCATGCTGATGCTCCCCATAGCCTCATGTGTCTCCTCAAGCCCACACCACCCAGGGGCAAGGCAGTCTCCAAAATCTCCAGAGCCCAAACTCTTGCATGTGTCTTTGTCTTAGTGTTACAGCTGAACCTAGGACAGCGCCTTACACACACAACCACCACAGCTATCAGCCCCACCAGCCTCAAACCCTCCCTGGGTGACCCTGGAGCTGCAAACGTCTTCCCAGCTCCCAGCAGGGCAATACACATCCCACCTTGGAGGATGCAGAGGTTGTGTCGGCCACAGCATGAAATGCACCACAGGAGGGAAGGAAGTGCTGGGGGTGTTGGCAGTCCACCCCCCCCAAAAAAGACCCCAACCAACCCTTATCCCCTTGTGCCAAACCAACCAAACCACCCCATACTCTTGCCAAGGCTGGCACCACTGGACAGGGCCAGCACCTTAGAGCAGAGCAGGAGGCAGTTAGCAGGGAAATCGCTCTCTTTGGTGGTTGTTTTTGAAAGCAGCAAGGCAAATAATTAAAAAAAAAAACCCAAACCGCCTTGAGTTCTTCACCTCACTGGGGCTCTGTGATGCTCAGCATCACTGACCAAGCGTCTTTAAAGAAAAGAATTTGTGCTCTGTTTTCCTTTGATTTCCAAAAGAGTTTGCTAACGAAAGGCAAAGGAAAAGTGACGCAAGAGGCTGTGGCTCTCTGCTTGAAGAGCTGAATAATCAGTGCATGAAACAATATGGATCCACGTGGCTTTTACGCCTCACTGCTGTGCCAGATACTCTGATGGTGGAGCTGTGCTGTCACTGCCATCATATACCACACACACTGTAGAAATGCTCATTATAACCCACATAATTAGCATCAATTGCATGTTACCTATGTAATGATGCAATTTTATATACACAGTTTTAAAATAAACTAAAAAGGCAAACACTGGTTAAGGCAATACTTTTGCCATGAGGCCCCCCAGCAGGTGATGGTGTGGGTTGTTTGCTCCTCATTCTCCCTGTTGTTTTCTTCCCTTCTCCCCTGACCATTTCAGACTTGAAAGCCTGTCAAGAAGCCACCTCACATACCATATGTGCTACTGGCAGCACATAAGACATAACTGAAATGGTCAGGGTTGTCAGACACATCTGATGCCACAGCTGAGCTGATCCCATGCCCAGTTTCTCTCAAGGGCAAGCTCGCTCTCCTCATCTGACACCAGGAGCTGGGGATAGCCCATGGGCCTGGCCTGAGGTGGCTGGGAAAAAGAAATGGTTGGTCTTTTACTTACTGACGTCTCCTCAAGCAGGTCTGGTGACAGGCAGCATGCTGCATGGTTGCCCTATAGGGCAAGTTGCATGGGCATGTGGATCACACTGCTTGCCAGCATCAAAGGCTTCACTGCACTTGAAAGAGCATGGCCATGGCCTTTCACTAGAGCTGGGTTTTGTTCCACCCACCTGCACCGATGTGGGCACCTTCCTGCCCCAGTGAAGCAGCATTTGTGCAACACAGCCAGGCTTGTAACTGTTGCTTCATCTTCTCCCCTGCCCTGAGTTAACAGTGCCTGCTTCCAGGGCTGGTTTTCTGCTCTAGAAAGCATGTCCCCTGAGAAACAGGATTTATCTCAACGACCTTGCACCCAGTCCCATAGATCAGCCACCCAATGATAATAAACCAAAACATTGTTCAGATTTATATCTCTCAAGTCCTCACGCTTCTCAGCTGCAGCCAAGTTACCCGAGAGTGTTTGCTGACCTTTTAGTACACAGCTTCTCATTTCCCTGCACCCCAGAACACTAATTCTTTAGCAAAGATGTGTTTTAAGGGGAATTAATTAACTAGGTTTTCTGGCTGGATAATCAGTTTTCTTGGTACAAATTGAGTACTGATGAAGGAATGTTGATCTGTTGCTCCTCTGCTTTCCCTGCATGGAGATTAAAAATAGAATACCCATTTGGAGAAATTGGGATGGGATCATACTCCTTCTGAATATAGAGTTCTGGCAACCTCAGAAAATGGGGTGAGCATTACTGGGATTTCATTTCATAAGTGCATTGGAAAAGTTAAATGTCAAAATGTCCTGATTTTGAGATCTTGGAACAGAAGAAAATGGAAATGTTTCATTCTGAAGCAACTTTTCATTTAGACATTTCAAGAACAGCGAAATCAAGGGCAAAGATCTGAGGGAAATGTTTTAGTTGTGTTAAACAAAAAAATATTTGCAATGAACGGGTTTTGTCTTTGTTGCTCTTGGGTTTTGGTATGTTTGTTTGGGATTTCTTGTTTCCTTGGTTTGGTTTTCTGTATTTTCCTTCATAAAGCAGTTTAATAACATGGGGTGTCTCAGCCCTGTGTGAAAAGGAACATTTCTCCCCACCCCTCTCACTCCTGCAATGCTTTTCTCCCCCTGTTGAGCCCCTGCTGAAAGACCAGCAAACTGTCACTTTTCATGCTTCTCCACCTTGATTCTGCCAGTGTTTTTCCAGATCTGGTATTCAGCAAAGCATGCCCCAGCTAATGAACCAACAGATGACTGGTACTCTACAACACTAGACTGTAACCTTAAGCTGGATAAAACCCTCTGGGCTTTATGAAGAAGTTCTCTGCTTTTCCTTAGGTTGTACTTTATTTGTTATAAAGATGAATCCACTTAATTAGCAACCAAATGTTTCTTTAATTGGCACACTGCCCCATGCCTCCTAAATGTCTGATTTGACTACAAACTGCTCAGACTCTGTGGTTTATTTTTCATCTCATTTATTGCAGGCATGAATACAGGAACAGGTAAACAGCTGAGCCGTAAAAGTTTCTCTCTAGGCATGTTTTCAACAAAATGCCATCATACACTGTCTGATGATACACGCTGCTACTCGGATGAAACAAAATGGTGTGAGCAGTCTAACTTTAAAGCTGCCACCCACCAGTCAAAGCTGCAGCTGCCAGAGAAGGCTTCTCCTCCACTCTCTCTCTCCCTTCCCTCCTTCTCCACGTCATCTACAGGTTCTTTTACGGCACTTAACTTTACAAAACACAGTTGTGAGGCTGACCTTACATGCAATTACAGAGCAGCCTCAGTATATTTATTGCAAACTCCTTGAACATCAGGACATTATAAAAAAAAAAAAAAGAAAATAAAAAAAAATAAAAAAAAAGAAACACTATCCCATTGCATAATTACGAGTAGGTTTCTGTAGCCAATGAACCAGAAATGTACTCAGAAACAAACAAACAAAAAAAGAATAAAAAGAAAACCAAAGGATAGTTGTAAACAGTGCAAATAAAACACGATGCTGCCTCCAATGAAACATTTCACTGCATTGCCAGCTCTGTTTCAAATGGGCACGTAGGCATCCTGTTGCAAGAGAGTTGTGAAGCCACAAACTGAAACTTTGGAGGAGTTAATTTTCATACATTGCACTTTCAGGGCCTAAGGTCTTTTGAAATGTGAAAAATCTACACACGCTGTGGAACCTGGTAGAGAGGTGGGATCTCAAACAATGAAAGAAAACCCAGTTATTCCTTTTAAAACAAAATAGTGAAAACAGCTGAACCACACAAAGCCAAAGCACAATTGGCTGGCTTCCATAAGAGACTGCAATATGAGAAAATATTTAACTCCTTGCATAGCTATTTAAATGGCCCATAAATTTTGCTGGAATCACCCAAACATGACAACAATTGCATTCTGCCGCTTAGAGACTTCACGCTGGAAAGCTGGGATCTGCTGAGCAGGTCAGAGCATCACTCAGGGCACTGTTAAAAGCCAGGGCTATCCCTGGCAGGCTTTGCCAGCATGGTGATAGCAGGAGGTTTCATCAACCAGCACCTCCCAAATGGGGCACAACTATAACAAAGCCTCTGTGTTTACTATGCCACTGTAAATTACTCCAGCTCTCTGTTCTCCCCATAAGGGACACAAGCTGTTCTGACAACAGGGTGTTTCTGGTAGTATATTTACACCTAACGTGCAAGGCTTTTGCTGGCAGAGCTACATCAATCACAAATCGTACCTCAAAGCACCCTGGATGATACGTCTGTGTTGGCAAGGGTTTGCAATGTAGACCTAACCAGAGGGACGGAGAGCAGGATTCATCTCACTTAACTGTAAGCAATATAAATGTAGACATTTAAGTCAGAGGCACCTCCGGAAGACAGTTCCTTTGATCTCTCCTCAGGTGAGAGTTGAGCATATTAACATTAGGTGAGACGAACCCTTTCCCAGGAGAGCTGAAGAGGCAAACTCCTTTCAGCCACCCTTTCCTGTCACCAACTCTGGAGACCATGCTTCAGAAGGCTGCTGTTCAAATGAGTTATCTTTACACGTGTCAATGTACATGATAATGATAGCCTGTGCTGGGCTTCATGCTGCCACAACTACATATGCAAGCTCATTAAAGCTAGCTCAGATACTTCTGCGCTATTATATAGACATACCCTCGGCAGAGTATCCTTTAACACCTGTAAAGTTATAGTCTAGGGGCAAATCTGGACTATCTGCCCCTCAGCATATGTTCATGTTGACATTGTCTTGTTTACAGTAGTTTTGGGTAACACGTGTCCTAACACTGTAATTCTCAACCAGACGTGAGGCAGGAGTGTTTATTCAGAGGATGTGAAAACTGAGACACTTAAGCGTGGCTGAAGAAAGTACACAGTAAGAAAGAACAAGGCGATGACATTCCACAGTTAAAAGTTTAGTTTGATAACAGTAGAACAGTTTTAATAAAGCTCCATTAGGCTGCAGAATAGGAAATGGTGGCAGCCAGTGGATAAGACACTAAAACAAGACAAGGCAACATACTTGGGGTTGTTCTGTGGAAAACATCCCCCAGGACCTAAGTGGCTGTGTGAGCCTTTCCCTCTTCTCCTGGTGGGAACCAAGGAGGGAGGATTTTCTGCTCTTTCTTGGCTGTGCCAGAGCATGACTTAGCTATAAAGACTTGGCCGCTGTAAAATAACCTTGCTTCACATTTCTTGTTCTCCAGTTCTATTTCAGCTCCAGAATTTTTAAACAATGGGAGCAAAAGGTTTCATTTAAAATATTAAATAAATAGCTTGTTCACAGGCCAGAACATCTGATGGGCTGGTCTGCATCAGGCATTCAGTTTTGCTAAAGGCTTTTGCTTATGTGACCAGACTGCCCTGATGTGGGTAATCGGATTTGTTTGCCCCCAAACCTGAAGGCATATTGCGGGGTTAATAAAGTCCACTCCATGGCAATCAGTACAGCTGATGTGTGCATTTAGATCAGGGTTTTTTCTGTTTTTCCTTGACAATGACTGTGAAACTGCTGCCAGTTCACACACAACTGGGGGTTGCCTAACAGTAGGCAGAAGACCAAGTTCAGCTGGAGTCAGTGCTGTGCCATTCTCAACCTTACTTTGCTTTCCTCTCCCAAAACAGCAGTTTAATTATAATTTTCTTTTATTTGTTCTTCACAGTGCTCATTTTCACTTGAGCACAGAGAAAATGGGCTGCTGTTCTCCATCCTCCAGTCCCTTCTGGAAAGCAGCAGGAAAAGAGTAACAGGACATGGAAGATGCAGGCTCTTGTGGTTGTTGCGTTTTGCCTCCTTTCTGATTTCTTCATAGGGATTTAAAGTTCCTAAGCTGTTTTTACTAACCTTGGATTGATGGAGTGGTACATTAAAATATAAGGAGCAGAAGTGTCCTGGAACTATAACTATAAGGTGGGCAGTGTACAAGTTGTATCTGATCACCTCACAAAGTCACCTGAGAGCTCTGAAATCTGCAGTCCAGGTGTGTTTCTGTGGCTCCTTGTGCCCATTGCTCATGTTGAGCTACTTCATTACATTTTGTATTGTGAGTTTCTATCTAATACTTGTGCTGGGGTTTTTGCCCCTTTTTATTGCAAACTGAAATTTTGGGCTTGGTGGATTTGACTGGGAAGCC
>JAOEHX010050467.1:0-14677 GCA_025448015.1 Bolborhynchus lineola | reverse complement strand
TACTGTGACTTACTTCCATGTATTTTCAGGTACCTTTAATTAAAGCTCAACAGTGGCACTGACTCAGCCTGGGGAGGCTAACTAGCTTTAGCTTTAAAATACCTATGTGGAGAAAAACAACAGATCAATCCCATGGTCAGGTCTACTGTGAAAGAAAAGCCTCTCTTTTTAAATCATTAAACACAGACAGTTATTGCACATGGCCCAACAGTGATTGAAGTTACTTATCTCTGATTATATGCCAGTTACAGATTGCTGCTACAGGTATAAATTAAGGTTAAAGTCTGAAATGCTTTATTTTTCCAATGTAATTTAAAAACTGTAAGTCAGTTACTGTGGTTTATAATTATAATCAGAGAGTATTTTTTACAGAGTAGGTAATTTTTTCATACTTACTACATAATGGCTCTGACCTTAAAGAGGACATAGATTGGACTTATTTTTTAAATTGTCAAATAACTGTTTTCTTATATACAAAGGTTCTGTTTATACAACTGCTTATATGTTCCTTATAATTGTTTTGTCAATAGTTTATCTTATCAAAATGCCTAAATCCCAACTTTTGTGGAAGTTTAACAAGAATTATAGAATCATAGAAAGCTTTGGGTTGGAAGAGCCTTTAAGATTATCTAGTTCCAATCCCTTTGCTTTTGTCAGGGACACCGTCCACTAGACCGGGTTGCTCAAAGCCCTGTCCAACCTGACCTTGACCATTGGCGGGGTTGTAGCATCCACAGCTTCTCTGGGCAACCTGTTCCAGTGCCTCACCACCCTCACAGTAAAGAATCTCTTCCTAATATCTAATCTAAATCTTCCCTCTTTCAATTTAAAGACATTCCCCTTCGTCCTATCTCGTCCTGCCCTTTTAAGAAGTCCCTCTCCAGCATTCTTGTAGCTCACTTTTAGGCACCGGAATTAAGTTCAGTACTTGATTGAAATTATTAAGCAAACATGGGACTTTATATGAGGATACCATTATAATCACCAATGCTAACTATAATTCTTCCTTAAAATTCAGATGTAAATTCAACGAAAATCAGGACCCTCTTTGTGATGGCACAGCAGGTGGTTTCAGGCAGGAGGCCATGCAATTGCTAGACAGAGGACTAAGTCTTTCCATTCCCTTACTGCTCCTTGGAAAGATGCTTTGAAACTTCACAAGTGTCCTTTACTATCCTGAACTGAACAACATTTTGGGACCAACAGCCTTAGTGGTTTAGCCTTGACCATTAACTCTTAGTCCTCTGTCTAGTAAGCGGCAATGTCTGAATGCAGGCGAGTTATAAATATATAATGGAAATATTTAACTGGTTTGCACTGTAATTTCAACTTGGATTATTTATTTATTTTTTTTTTTAGGATTGCTTAACATATAAATTTCTGACACTGTTAAAAAATAATTGGAATTGTGTTAAATACACAGTTTTTTAGTTGTACGTTCTACTTACAGAAAACTGTGGTACTGTTGGAAAAGGATCGAAAAAAGGATTAGGTGTATCAGCAGGGAATGTCTTTATCTTTAAAAAAGATAAAGAAAAAGATGTTACTTTCAGAGCATAAAAAAGCAAAAGCAAAAGAAAAGAAAGGCAGCAAAGCTTTGCAACTACAATGACATATCCAACAAATTAGAGCAGTTCAGCAGAGATTGGACCAGATCAAAAAAGACCCTCTGAAAATGCATACAGAAACCTGATGATGAATAGTCAAAGCATAATTATGAAAACTTGATAAATTAATTCTACCATGTAATTATATCTGTTGTGTAAATACAGAGCTGATTGCATATGTAATGTATCTTCCAGTTCTGACAACAGCCATTGGATTATTACCTGGTTCCTTCAGCCAGCACTACATTTTGCACAGGAGCAAATTCTGCAGTGCAGGATCTCTGGCTAAAGAACTTGTTCTTTACAGATTTTAGACTTCCAAATTTTAAGTTACACAGATGAAGGCAAACAATCACATAAGGTGGGACTGAAAGAACGCCATGCATACAAAATCACTGGGGACAACTGTTTCAGGCAGTATGAGGCCTTGTGTTAAGAGGAGGGCTGTGGATAAAGGGTTGACCTTAGCAAAAGTGCCTGGAGCCGGAGAAGAGAGAGAGCAACACATCCATACACTGAGAAGCCCGAGAGCTCCCAGGGCTTGGTTCATGAGTGTACACTCACTGGTGGGACCAGGTCCTGCTGGAAGTCACTTCTGCCCTTAAAATCACTTCAAACATTAACTGAGATTAAAAACATATTTAAATCAACAGCAATCTTTGTCCCACTTCATTGTGAATGCTGTTTCTCATGATTTTCCTCTTTAGAATGCAGACATTTTTTATTCATTAAAAGAAAGGATAAAATAAAAAATAAAGATGTCAATTTTGAACTGCACTTTATGCTTTCTATTGGGAAAACCACATCTTACAAAGGTGTGTTTTTCACTTTATTATAGAAACTGCTGTGCATTTGTTTGTTAAGCATTTCTTCAAACATAATTCACTAACTGCAACTATGTAACTGTTGCTTAACAATGACAAAAGCTACCCTGAGAGCCCTGAGCCTCATAGTCCAAAGCAAACCCTGAAATTATGATGTCAAATATAATAAAGTGAATGCACAGTGTTTATTTTGGAAATAAAATAACAGAAACATATTGGCTTACAAGGATGCCAAGGGGAATTAGCAGCCATCTGTGGGCCCACTTCTGCAAACATGTGGAATTAATCTTGGCATTAATTGTCAGGCTTTTTACACACGAAGAGTATGGATAGCGAGTGAACAGTTAAGAATATAAACACCTTTCTAACAAAATAAGGGTGTTTATAAGTCAATTACACAGGCAGAAATGAACAACTGTGCAAGGGAGAAATTCTTTGAAATTGCAACTTTCTATGCAAACATATCAATCTCACACTCCTTTTATAGTCTTATATTCATGCCTGTTAGCAAAGTGTACGCATACTACATTGCTGATTGAACCTACTCATTGGATTGAAGCAATAGCTTCTAGCAAGTTTGCTATGTTTCTTCATACCCAGAGCCAAGTCTGTCAACATAAAACATGGACAGCTGCAGCATGTCTCAGTCTTGAGAGACAGAAAATACCCATGAGCCCAGGTTGTCATTCTCGGATTATAAAGGGTATACAATATGTTACAGTACAAAATACAAGTGCACTCCATTACGAACACAATCTTTGGGCCAAAGGCAAACAGGGATGGGTAGTTGATTGATCATATGCAGTATGAGTTTGATATTCTACAGCCAAAATCTTTATAATTTTGCAGGTTGGTGTCATTAAAGAAATGAAGCTCAGTTACTGAATACAGTAAAAAAGGACACGTAACAATATTCAAGAGCCCTTGGGGATTTGGGACAAGCGCCACATAAAAAGAGTCAGCCCTGATTACAGGCTGAGGGATACAGCCATGCAGAATACTCTCTTGCAGAGTCAGTACTGCAATCAGTGGATGTTCCTGAGGCCAGCCTACACATCAGTACAGCAAAAATAGTTAATCTGTCTTAGCTACACTGTGAGTTCCTCTCTTGGGGAGCTGTGCGTATTTAATCTTGGGAATAAGACAATCTTAACAAATGAAAGGGTCTCTAGGTTCTAAACCCACCAATTTCTGTCATTTTAAAGAAACTGAAAACAGAAATTAAGGAACAGAGGGAAAAAAAACCCACACTTACGTTCAACTTAAGAGTAACAAACAGAAACCATCCTGCTTAGCCCCCAGGATTTGCTCTTTATTCTTCTCATTGATTTTTCCCTCTGAGAGGAGACCATTGTTACTTAAATGGCACAACACAGTTTATTGGCTTGGCCAGCATCTTAATATGAGTGCTGCTGCCGAGAGGAAAAGCAGAGGGACAACACTGTTGTCTCCACACCACTGGCAAGAAATTTTTCCCTATTGATGGCTTGGCTCTTTTCAGTAGGAAGCAGGTACAAGATTCTCATCCATGCAACAGCAGAAAAAATCTATATATTCGAGAACACCTTCAGAAGAATTTGAGAACTGAGGATATGCAGGATGGGGAGACAGTCATGTAGAAAACATCAGTTAAACAACTGGGTTTTGTGAAACTGCATTTCGAAATTTGAACAGTCTTTTCACCCAGGAATGCAATTTGTCCTGACTGTCCTACTTGCCCACCATGGCCAGCAGCATGCTGACAACAGCAGCAGTTACCAGCACCTGGGAAGAGAAAGACAGCCCTGTGATTCCCACTCCACAAGGAAAGAAGCACCATGTGTGAGTCTCTTTCTGACCCTTATCTTGGGTTTGAGTCTATTGCATGGATTCAAAACTCTCAGGGTAGCTGGGAAAGCAAAACAACTCGCTGACCAGAACCAGAAGCAAAGACCTAAGTGTTATGCATTCCCCACACAGTATATAGCCACTCTCTGCCCTAGGAGGCAGATAGACCAGACCTTCGAACATCTCCTGCCTCATGTGGCAGAAGCAGACCCTAAACTTCTCCTGGGTGCTTTCTTCTCCCTGCTGCAGCAGCATCTGTTGAAAGATGCCACCTGGAGACAGAGAAAAGAGGAAGAGCAGAGCCATCACTACCACCTCCTACAAGCCCTTATTTCCTCCAGCCTCTGGAGACCTTCAGCAGCTTCTGGGCTTTACCTGGGATTGCAAATACAAGGGAAAAAGGAAGAGGGAAGAGGAGGAGGGCACTATGTGCAGGACAGTCTCAGGAAGCTAAATTGTAGCTGCTCAGACTAGCAACACACACTAGTTGCTAGTGTGTGGACTGCTGCTGAGTTACTCTGTCTACTTTGGGATAAGACAAAATGAGAGAAATAATAGCTTTGAAGTTTAAAGCTGAGCACAGAAATTACTGTGGTGGCAGGTGGTGCAGCAATTGTGTCCATGTTGTAGAGCTGCTTAGACGAGCATGTTCAGGCACAATCAGGCTCTTTCACAGGAGCAAATGGTACTAACTGGTGTCACAGATGCTACAGAAATATCATGAGCAACAAGAGGTCAGAGCTGTGCTCTCAGTAACAGCATAAACAGACTTTGAACACTTGATTTCAAGCATGCCTACTCTCTCTGCAGGGCTAAAACAGTCTTGCAGCCAAAGTCACAATCATAAAACAACCGTTAAGGCAGATCCCATCTTAAGTAACTGCCATGTCAAAGGGATATGGCATGGAGGGAGAGTGAACACGTTCTACGCTCCGGTGGCATCTTGCATACTGATGGCTTGTTTTGCAACCTCAAATGCCCCTTGCTTGAAAGGTCAGGGTCCATTACCATAGAAGAACTACTTTGGACAAGTACCTCCTTGTCTGGAATATTTAGCTTGGCACGGGGAGAATTTATTCAGCTTAAAAGAGCAGTTGACCCTTAAGAAAAAGAAAGAAAAAAAAAAAAAAAAAAAAGAAGAAGAATACCAAAAGGATCAGCATAGCCTCAGGAAAAGTCCGGTTCTTGAGTAATCTTCCAGGAGAAAAAGCCAAAAACCAGTCAATATTACAGTCACATTGATTTTGTGGGAAAATGAGACAGATTTTATTCCTCCGTGGATAATTTTCTGCTAGTACTAAAAGATTCTTGTTGCATTATCACATGTCTATGGAAGTGCAGATTTCTACTGCAAAGAAGAATGAAGGAGGGTAAAGGAAGAAAAGGGACAACACGACAAGAACCTCCCTATTTTATTTGCATTTCTGCAAAGTTCTTCTGGACAGAGTTTAAAATCTCACTAAAACCAATTGTATTTCCCTGAAATGCCTTTTAGATGGGTTAGAAGAAAAATAGCCTGTAACATTCTCATGAATGCAAACACAAGTGGATAGAGACAAAGAAAGGGTATTTTTATCAAGTTAAATGATAGAAAAATAGCTATTTTTGGTATTTCTATCAGAAGGGAATATTACAAATGTCCTTGCTGTGACAAAAAAAAAAAAAAAAGTCATTTTGGGTATTTTTTTCTCTAACTTTTGGGGTAGTCAGCATATTCACTGCTCTGCAATAACTTTCTTTCCTTCTACAAATGTCCAGTAACTTTTTCAGCTGTCAACACTTCCTTCACTCCCATCCGTTGCACTGGAGGCCTTTACAACATGAGTCAGAAAATGTGTAATCTCAGTGGGTTTGCACTGTAACTTTGTATACCGGCCAGATGGAAGACAAACTGTAGGCCAAATACTTCACTATATTCCTGTGCATCACAGCAGACGCTAACACCTGAAGTGGTGTCACAAACACAGCCTTCAGTATACACATATAGACAAAGGAATATTGTGTGGTGCTTTATTTCAAAATACATAAGTTGAATACCAGCACATCCGTACAGCACAGAGACTCATTTCTACTCGTCAAGTTAGGAAAGATCAGCAGCCCAAACTTCTGGAGTACATTGCATTAGCATTTCACAGGGCTGACATGATGTGACTTTAAAAACACCAGTTAACCATTAGACCTGGTTTCCAAAGTGATACGATTCTGGACTCTGCAGTTGTTCAGTAAAGCTCCTCATCTGCTGTCATACCATTTTAGTGGCTGAAGAGAATAATGAGGTGGAAGATGTAAAACCAAATAGTTTCTGGTATTTTCAACCATGTATTACTCCCAAACAAGTTCTTTTGAGTGGGAGTAGTTCTCAGCTTCAATGACTGATCACCCAGGTAATGTCAACCTCAGTTCACTCCATTTGCAAGTGGTAACAAAACCAGTGTGACAGGTAGGCAGGCATAATCATTGCCTGGGTGGAGAGGGCAAAAATCAGACCAAACCACTGCAGTCCAATAAACCTGCAGCAGGATAGAGACATAAATCAGCAGTAAGATTGGCTAATCAGTCTTGGAAAAGGCTGTATGAATTAAATGCCATCATGAACCCTGCTTGGTGCAAATCCCACACACATTGCATTACAGGCCATCTTCCTCTTATCTGATGCAGGATTTTTTCCACTTGTTGAAATGATGTCCAGGTGTCAGTGTCAAGCAACCAGATTTAATTTACACGTATTAAGGAGGGGTAGTTTTGCAGAATGTACTAGTAAAATACCCTAAGGCACCAAATGTGAGGTTTCTGAAGCGGATGGGTTTCCGTACAAGTCACTAAGCCAGGGGGACATATATGTTCCCTGCTATTGTCACTCCCTCTGGGGTGATACTACTATGAAATCTCTGTCCTAGCTCCATCTGGTCTTTGGGTCTCCCTTGCTCACCTTGCAAAAATCTGGCAGAGACTGGAGCTCAAGGACATGCTGTGAACGACATTCACTGACACATAAGAACCAATGTAAGTGAATCCAGCTGTTTAACTCATCTGGTTTATCTTCTTTGTTCAAGATTCCACAGACCTGTAGGACTGAGTCTACCTCCCCACAGGTACCACTTAATTCCTTTTGGAAAACTGAGAGAACTCCACCTTGAAGGTCATGTACATCCTATGGTATCCTTGCTGAGCCAAGTTCTCTTGGGGTCCTCTTAAATGGTGAACTTGCTATTCCCCTGGTCACTGACATATGACAGCCCTTCTCTAGAACTTGCTGCAGGCTGAGTCCACTGTCCTGGAACATGACTTGGCAGCATGAACCACATTCTTGATGTCTCACTGAGTGCTTGCACAACAGGACTAATACTTTCCTTTATCAGATACTTTCCTCTCTCTTAAGAGTGACTTTGCCCAACCCTTCCTAACATAGAGGTGTTGCCAGGAGGTGGCTGCCTGGCTCCTTGGCTGTGCACCAGTGACTTCTGGCTCCCAAACAGATGCTCAAGGAAGTTTGTGGGAGTGATCTGCAAGGTTCAGCTTCTGCTAAAGCTTGGTTTTGCTGCAGCTATAGCATTTCACATGCACTTAATGTGTAGTAGTTTGTTGCTACCATATAAGCTATATGCTATTTACAAGCAGGTCTACCTAAAACACAATAGTTAAGGTGCCATGGATAAAATCCTGAATCGTCATGCAAAATAACTTACAAGGGCAGCCCTGCAAATCATGTTGGTGCTAGTATCCCTCTTGTGCTGCCTTAAAAATTGAGTATTCTGTTGGTCTTCATTCTAAGAGTTGTAATTACAGGTCGCTAGCAAAGTGATTTTGGAGGTATTGGGAAGGGACAGGTGATGACAGTACCAATATTAATTCAGCCCATCATCTCTGCAGCACCTGGGAAGGGAGTACATGTTCTGGGTCATTTTTACAATGCAGCTTTGCCTTGAACTGTTTTTGAGAAGACTTTCTTCAAAATAATACAGAATAAGAACAATTCAGATGTGACAAAAGCAAGACAGTGTCCATGTTCTCACCATCCTCAGGATATTCAGTACTCTTTCACTGATGCTGTGAAGGTGAGCAAATGGGCTCACCACAATCTCTGCATGAGCTGTCAGTCCAGTCACCATTCCCTGAGAAAAATGTGGTGAGGCAAAATGATGCCACAGTCTTGACGCATTGGATAAAACACAGACTAATGACTGTAGAATTTGCTGTCTTTACTTAAGATGCAGAAATGTAGCAAACGAAACACAGTAGGTACACTCGCTGGATAGGGTTGCTCTCCAGCACTGCTGCAGTGTAAGTTAGTTGCATTGCTGGGACAGCTAATATAAAGTTACTGATTTTGCCCCTTGGTCTTTTCCAATTAAATCCACGATGATCCAGTGCCAGGTGCCTAGATCACAGTGCACAGACAACAAAATCAAGTGGCATCTTCTGCAGATGGAGGCTGTTGTCATAGGAGAAAGTCACTAAAGATGGATAACATGAAGAGGAGGAAACGATTATGATTTCTGCCAGTTGAGAGTGCCCCAGGTAAGCCATATATTTCCTGATTTCACTGCCCGCAAGCAGACTGTCCATGCATTCATTACCAGACGGAAAGTCACCACTAGCCACACCTGATTATTTCTAAGCGTAGACACTGACAACTCATCATCCATTAACTCCATGCCTTATTAACACAGAGAATTCAAACCCAGGTATGCTTCACCAAAGGCTAATAACCACAGGACATACCTGCATTTTCTCTAAAGCATCAGAATCACATTCCTCTGTTGAACAGTTATGATAGATTGACACAAACAGCACACTGCCTGACCCTTGTCCCACACAAATAATTTGGCTTTCAATCTCTACTTCTATAAGAGCAAAAACTGGTTGAAAATCCTTAAGTGTCGAGAAACTCAACCAGTCACAGTCTCCTTGAACGTCAGGATAGTAAGAAATACTTTGCATTAATTTTTTGTCCTATTTTTCTGGTCTGTTGAGCTCTGCTAAAATCCCCAGGAGTTTATACAATTCATTATTCTAAAGGAAAAGAATAGCACAGGTAGATTAAAGTCAGTGGAGCTACAGGAAAAGTGTTGAAATTACAGCCTGCTGCTCTACTTTTATGTCTGTCCAGAAGGACACTTAAGCATATTTTAAACTTCAGCATGTGACTTGTCCTGGTGATTACTGCAGCCTTTAACAATGCATTTGCCTACAAATTTTGGTGACCTCTCATGGATTAGTACCTCCTCGAATAGACATAGGAGTGCTGACTGCTGTGCTGTGCTGCAGTTTGCCAGGCTTGCTATTCTAAAAGTCTGCTCTGACTTAAGCTTCTGTACAACAATAACCCTTTCCCAGCATAATATGTCAACCTTTCCAACATGCCTTGTGGAAACAGACACTGCTTCTTTAAATGTAGTGTGTGCAAAACCATTTGATCCTGTAAATAAGACCAACTTGAATAGAAGCTGAAAGTCTATAAAGAACAATGTTTTGCATGGTTTAAGATTCATGCATGAAGAAATCCAATTCCATACCTATAAATCTTTTGTGATCGCTACATATAAATACTATTTATTCACAACCTCACACCCTTGGCTATGGAATCATTCATATTACCAGGCACCAAGCACTGGAAAAACACAAAGATTCTGTTCCACTGCAATTTATACCTTGTTGTGTTCAAACACAAGAGCTCATTAGACATATACATTTACAGATACCTGCATTGTAATACTTTGCAAATTTGGTGCCATAAAACACATCAAATGCCTCTGTGTCTGTTGAGTCCATCATTAAAGCAGTCCACTATCAAAGTAAATGTATTGTTCCTTTGTTCCTTTTCTCATCTTATTTCCATCTTTTCAAGAATAAATTGGAATGCTACCTAAAAAGCCGCTCTCCCAGTCTGAGACACCACACTCAAGGCATGTTCCATAGCTAAAGAGATTAGTCCCAGCCAAGGGATAATCCCAATTGATTAAGGCTATTAGCACATAGCTCACTCTCTACCATTCTTAATTACAGCAGAAATTTCTCCTTTGGACTGAGGAGAAAAGTATAGAACTCTTCTGTCTGGCCCAGGAATGACAGCAGTTTCAGTGCCAGAAGGCTGCTCTACCATTTGGGATTTGGGCAGAACTATGCTTCCCCATAATTTACTGGGCAAAGGATCCAGGGGATCCATTACTACAGACATCTTTGTGAAAGCGACTGAAGAAGATAATAATGATGCAGTGAACAGGAAAAGAAAAAGGAAATGGGAGAAATGCCGAACAGTGACAGTCCTCTCCCTGGAGGTCTGCTTATGGCATTTCTTCAGCGCAAAAAATACCCCGTGAATGAAATGTCATGGGCAGATGCTGGTCTCCACTCAGTATCTTCCTGCTCATCCCAGCAGGGGCTCACAGGGAAGCCAAACTGGGTTCTGGGGATTTGCTGCAAGGCGTGTTTCCAGCACTGCTGCCTCCAAGGCTGCTTCCCAGCACTGTGTCCTGATGGGAGAGGCCAAAACATGCTGTTGTCTGGCAACCTCTGTCAATGTTATGGTCCCTGGGAAGATTATGGTTAACTCAATCGATTCAAAAAAACCCTGTAGTATTTAAAAAATGTAAGAGGAGCAGAAACTGTCAACTTCATTACTGGGGAAAAATGAGGGGGCTTACAGTGGTTACTTTAAACTTTCTCCCCAGGAGCTCTGGGATAGATAAAAGCTAAGACCTGAGATACTCTGTTTGGGGGTGAGGAGAGCATCATTCTGATTTGTTGTTTGGTTTTGGTTTGTTGGAGCTTTCTATTTGGTTGGTTATCATCCTGTTCCCGCTGCTTTTTGAGCATGCTGTCTGTGAGCTTGGGAGTTAACTCTTCTTGATGCAGGAATATGCCCACTTCAGACATGCTGTAGATATGAAGAAAGCCCTTTACCCACACTGCCTCAGTGCCCCTGCTCTCAGTGAGAAAGAAAGGAAAAAGCAGTTTCTTCATCCTTTTTCCTAAACCTCTAGCAGCAAGGCAGGAGAGATCTGAAGGAGAAAATCACTTTAGAGGGACACACAAACATGGGCTTTGCTGACCACAGACATTCTGAAGAGAACAAGTTCTGTCTAAAGGCTGGGCAGTTCAGCCACTGATGCAAGCACATGGACTTTATCTGGATGTGAGCACTTGAGCTTCATGGTTATTGATCTTCACTAGTTTGCTCTAGTCGGCTGCAGCATGAGTGCCAAATTGTGCACAAATTCAGGTGGTAAGAGGCCACTGTGCTTGGCACACATTTCCCTTCTCCATCACTGCCAACAGAGTTCTCAGCAGAGCATGTCCACATGGCTTGGTGTGTGTGCCAGATGGCATGGGTAGCTCCTTCGTCAAAAGACATTCTGGTAAAATCTCTCACTTCACCAGAAGTGGCTAGGTGACATTTCAGAGCACTTGCAAGACTCTAACCAACATTTTGGCAGGGGATCAATAAGTGACATTAACTTGCTGAAAGAGTTTTGTAGGGGTTCAATTCACAACCTCACTGGATGTTCCTCCTAGACAGTGGGGGGTTTTGGTCTTGGGTTGTTGGCCATGAGATGGATGCCAAGCCATAAATCCACAGTTATTCCACAGTTCTGTGGACAAGTTCCAAGAAATAACTCTAAGGAGTATACAAGGACCATTTTCTAGTCATCTGATTTAAATTGGATGTATAGGACATCTACCTATGTAGAAATTTTCTTCCTCAGCCCAATTCAGTTTAGGGTTTTGTTTTCAGAGGGTGATACAAGGGGTAATGAGCAGAAGAAGAGAGTTTCTACGGAGTTCAGTGGTTTTCAATCCAGCTATCATGCTAGTTTGCTATCTTGAATTAAACAACTCTTGTTTTCTTCCTTCCACAGTTAAATTATAATTTTCCTCTTTTATCTACAATATTTGGGACATTGCTCAGGAACTGTGGAATTACCACAGACATGCTGAGATTTATGTAAATTTATCAGTTCAATTTACTGGTTATTCCTACTACTGCCATTCCTCTCAGTTACAAAAGTTGTAGCAGGCTCTGTGCAAAGTCAAAACAAAAGTTCTGTCCTGATGTGAATCTCACAAGGCAATGATGGGGTCTCTGGTTGGGTTTTGCTTGCTAGGAGACAGACTACAACAAATGAATAGATGTTATGCTTCATTAGGGGATTTTCCCACTGTTGTGGATAACAATAAAAAGAAGATGACAAATCAGTAGATAGGCTGCTAGAGAAAATCTCTGGTCACTTAGGTACCACTTGTGGCTCATCAGAAGACATTGCTACTGGAACTACTTGGGAGTTCTCATCAGAAAATGCCTACTTATTTAAACTGAAAGTGTTAGAAAAGAATCTGTGCTGATTGAATTTTCTCTGTATTAAAAAATATATATTCTAAAGGGTTTCACTCATCATTTTGTCAGAGGAGTTTTTAGTGCCTAATTTAGAAAAGAAGTTTTGGTTGGAAACATGAGTTCATTAAAATTAATTAACAAGCATTACTTGAAACTGAAACACTTCACAACTGCTAAAATGAAAACTGCCTTGATCCTCCTCTCTACCCTTCTTGGCATTCCCTGACATTTGGTTCAGGATGTTTTCCAAAATACAGGGTTTTGAAAGAACATGTAAACAAACAGCTTTTACTTTAATCAAAGAAGATAAAAAAAAAAAAAAATAATCATATCAGTTCAATTCAAATGAGTGACAAATAAAAAGAAAATTTACTTGCTCTTTTTGCTGGTTTTACAAGTTGAGTCACCCAACCAGCCAAAAAGCAGCTCAGAAAACACATGTTTCCATTTTCTGTTGGAGCTTGGAGGCATTCAATTGAAATTCCACAGAACAGCCCAACCAGTTAGCATCACACTTGCTATCACATTGGAACAATGTGAATTAGAAATACACATATATCAATTCATTAGTGGGTAGGAACAAAAACAAACACACAATAGTTACTGGAGTCTAAATGCAATTGTCACTAATCACACTGAGGAAGAGAGATGATGAACTTCACAGGTGCTGAGACAAAAGAAATTATATACTTCTCAGGCCAAAGGAAAAGTGATTAATAGGCCTTCATCAGAAGACTTTGAGCCATAATAGCTTCATCACCATACTTGTCTCATTGACAGCAAACATAAAACAATATACCTAGTTTGAAGTAGGCTTTTGCACAAAAGCGGAACATTTTTTCTATTACTCGAATTACTGCAGAGTGGAAAAGAAGACTCAGCCAGTACATCCAAAATTTGATGCACTGTCTGAAAAGCTCTATGTATCTATTGTTCACTTTTATTCTTCCTCGGCAATGCTACACCTGCTTACTACTGCTAAGGACATGAAACATATTCACTTGAAAAATAAAACAATAATCTGAAGTAAAATAAGATACTGATCAAAAGTATGATTGAACATACCAGATCTGATTTATAACAATGAGCAGGTTCTCAATGATTTGCTAAAGATTTGCCTTCTCAGCTTGAAGCAGGAGGTAGATGTCAGCCAGTTTAAAATCTGTTTGCTTGCATTTACTGGATCTCCTTCTTTTACTTTGATGTTGATTTTAAGCAAAAGAGAAAGCCGCTACTGTCATGGAATAATCAGGTTTTTGGTGAGGAGGCAGGAGAAAGAGATTCCACATAGCATTTTCTTATTTTATTTTTTTAAGCTACAATAATGCTTATGATTCTCAAGTTTCTGATTTTCCCAACCACTGCCAAAGTGGTGGCAATCTATATCACTTCCGAGGCACTTAGAAAAGCTAAAAATGGTTATTGCACTAATTTCACTAGAAGAGAAGCACACAGTCTTTCGCTGCCCTGTCTATGGTATTTGGCAGTTTCAGATACTCTGCATCATTAATAAGGGAACAGCCTCCCTAAGATCTTGCCTGTCAGTTGGCCTCAAGTCACTGTTACTGCCGTCACACACACCCTAGACTCCCTCTCATAGTGATCAAACTTCATCTTGAAGTTACTTCAACAGCCATAGTAATCCTATTTGGAGTACTATGCCAGAAACTACACTGCTTGCAAATGTACTTTATCACTTCTACAGTCCTCAGGAGAATCTATAGCTAAATAATCTTGTTTGTGGGGTTAGTGTTCAGCTGAATCAGTGATCCAGCTCCTGTCACAGCCCCACTAAGGAAGCTGGGACAAATGAAACCATCCAGCAATCCATCTACAGAAAGACCTATGTGTACAGCTGTGACACCACAACCTCAATTGTCCAGCTTCACATGCAAATCTGTAAATGGCCATCAAACAACCCATTGTAGAGGCACAGCAAACATCCTGCCACTGTGCAATAATGTCCCAGACTTCAGCTTAGGAGCACTAGTGGTTTTCTAAGCTATTTTCCTGACTATATCTCCCTGCAGGCACACAAGTGGTAAAAGACCCACCAGTTTTCTTGTGTAAATGTCACCTCAAAT
>JAOEHX010050465.1:0-12701 GCA_025448015.1 Bolborhynchus lineola | reverse complement strand
AGCGATGGAGCATTCACAACTTCCCTGGGCAACCCATTCCAGTGCCTCACCACCCTTACAGTGAAGAACTTCTTCCTAATATCCAATCTAAACTTCCCCTGTTTAAGTTTGAATCCGTTACTCCTTGTCGTCTCATTACAGTCCCTAAATTACTCTTATTGGAATAAAAATTAATGATTAGTATTAAGATCCTCTAGGTTCCATGAGTAATTAATTACTATTGGAATTCAGAGAACTGATGCAAGAGGCCAGTGTGGAGTGGGAGATCCTAAGGAGCCAGGCTTTGCTTGTTGGGCTGTTCCATATTTGCTTATTTCTGTGCTAGACAAAGCCAAGTGAACTTGAGAACATTCAGCAATGACTGAAAGTCAAAAGACAGAAAAACAAAAAAATTACAGTTTTCAAATGCGTTTTAGTTTTGTGTTACTTTTTTTCCTAAGTGTACCACCTTTTTTTCTTTGTTGTACCTCCAGATGGAGGCTGCATCCTCATATTTCATAGACTCTGGCAAAATTTGAAAGGAAATTCATTTTCCATGTAGTTCCAGCTTGCATCTGTGACTAGGACAAGCCGCATGTTACTTCACATGGTATTTTTGAGCAGTTGATGATGCTGCTGAACTGATTAAACTAAATCCCCAGTTTGGTTGCCAGTGAAACAATGCAGACCTAGCCACACCTCCCAAATATGGCTTAGCCAGAAGCTACATTAGCTGAATCCTTTTGATTTTTCTATTGATTTTTCTATTGATTTTAGCTACCTTTCCCTTGTAACAGGCCGGACTTGGAGCTATAGTCAGGGGCAAATTGCAGACATGACTTTTTATCTCACATTCATTCACATCCATTAGGTGTAGGTGGAGGTATCTTCTAAACAGATATGTAGAGATACCTGATCAGCAAGGTGTAGGAAAATGGAGGGTGGGAGGAAGAAACAGGAAGATTTTCAGGGAGATCTTTGAAAAGGCTGTGATTAGTTGTGTTGGAGCTGCTGACCATCTTTGAGCATTTTAGAGGAAGCAGACAGCTGTGGAGAAGTGTCCCAGGGGAAATATTGCTCTGCCAGCCCAGCTTGTACCATATCCAAGTAATGAGAACTTAGGTTACACCAGTGTACAGCCTCAGCTATATGTCCACTGTGATTCAATCTCCTTCTTATAATCCTTGCCTAAGAGGGACTTGTGACTGTGGTGATAATTATATCTCTCTATATATGTCTTCATATTCTGTTCCTTGATGCATCTGAAAGCTTCCTCTTTGATGTGATTCTGCTCACCAGAATACATTATACTTTCCCAAAACAAGTACTGTGCTTGTTATAATTATTGCAGAAGTGCTGAGCATTTTCAAGTGCTTTTCATCATCTCCAAATCTGGAAATAGATGACTTAGCGCTTTCTTTTTACTGCCAGCTGCTAAAGAGGCCAGTTCTGGATTAGTAGAGCACAGGCAAATCCATTGTAAAGGAAAGGTCTGTAGTGGCTGCACAGCACTGGTATTGTTTAAGGACCATGACCATGTAATGCTGGACATTGTGGTTTCTCTCCTACCTTATATGTAGACTGATGAGGTTTTTTGTTTGAGTTTGTTTGGGTTTTTTGTTTAACTTTGATTTAGTTTAGATTTTAGTTCTAGCTGGTGCTGGCCTGTGTCTGGTAGAAGAAATGGATCTTCATGTTGTTAGCAGAGAATCACAGAATGGTTTGGGTTGGAAGGAACCTTTAAAAGCCATCTCATCCAACCTTCCTGCAATAAGCAGGCACATCTTCAATTAGATGAGGTTGCTTAAAGCTCTGTCCAACCTGACTTTAAATGTTTCCAGGTATGGACAGCCTGTACCAATGCTTGTCAACCCTTTGTTGAGGCCATTTTTCCTAATAAGCAGTCTAAACCTCCCCTGGTGTAGCATGAAGCCATTTCCTTGTCCTATCACTTGCTACTTGGGAGAAGAGACCAACCCCTACCTTGATACAGCCTCCTTTCAAGCCTTCAGGTAGCTGCAGAGAGCAATTAAGTCTTCCTTGAGGCTCCTTCTCTCCAATCTAAATAACCTCAGATCCCTCAGCTGCTTTTCATGAGACTTGATATGTCCTAGGGATTTTAAACTGAGATAGACATCATCTGAGCTAACCAATGTAACCAAGACCAGGCAAATCTACCTAAGGGGGCTGCTCCACCAAGTGTCTGAGCCAGACTTCTTTCTCTTCATTAAAAAAAAAAACCCAACAAACTTGATTTTCAGAATTCTACCCAAATTAGGCTGTGACTACTTACAGGTGTATTTCTGTCTCCAGAATGCATTATTTTTCTTTGGCTTCTTACAAAAGATTTTAGAACTACTTGCCAATATCAGTATTTCAAATTAAACCCCCAGTGAGAATTCTCAAGAGAATACAGCTCCCCAGAAAGTTTAATTTAATTTATTGTCCTGAGAAAGAAAGTTTACAACTATTAATTTAGGAATGGGACATAGGCTTTGCCAATCTTCCCAAACATATTATGAACACAATAAACTCAGAAAATTCTCTGCGTGTAACTTAAAAAATGAAATTTCGCTAAGCCTTTAATAAACTAATTAATCCCTAAGGAACGAATACTCTGGAAGGCTAACACTCTGAAATACAGGAACTTCTCCAGCTGAATTTGCTCTTTGCAGTGAGCCATTTTGCCTGAAGATATTTGTGGTTTGCTGGAGAAACTCCTTCTGGTCAGTGATACTTTTTAAAAATAATCCTGGCCCTTAGTGTAGCTGTAGGTGCTTAAGTGTCAGATTTAATGGCAATATATCAATTTGGCTAATGAAAGACAGTATTTCTTCCTAAAGCCAAGCTTTGCATGCAGAAGGTTTTCAGCTTATTAAAACATGGACTTATCTCAAATGATGAATGTTGCTGAATGAGCTTGATATTGCTCACTGCTTTGGGATTCGTAAGGGACAGAAAATGCTGTTTCACTTGCCAGCTTCAGCTTCTCTCCTGAGACTAATGAGTATTTCTATTACGAGACCAGTAATGTTGCATGTGTAATGTCAGCCTCTTTCCCTTGTCTTGTTTTGCTGCTTCCAGATAATAATAAGATGGAGGCCAATTCTGAAGCATTCCTTCAAGGATTATAGATGCAGGAAGTTAACCTGATGTTGGCGCACACACATTCATTTTGCAGTTAATAGATACTGTTTTGGCCTTTAACCCTTTCATACTGCTTTTCTGTGGAATCTTGTTTTACACATTGCTGGCTATTCATTTGCATATTTCAAACACTAGCTGCAGTAATTCTTCTTACAACTTCATTTTCTCAGGCTATGAGGCAGTAATGTTGATGTCATTGTGTTGTGTGGTGTTAATCTCATCCCATCCAGAATTTTCAATTAAAATTCAAAGAAATTGTCCTTTTGTTAGTTCTGTGCATACACCAGGCAATGTAAGAAAAGAATTCCTTAGCATCTGGCTCTAGGAAAGTTTACAAGACTGAGCTCAACCCTTACTAGACATCAGAGAAAGAAGCAGCATTTTGTCCTTACCCACTTTCTGATGACAAGAAATGCTGCAGTCTGAGTTTGCATCACCTTAGATACTGAAGTAACTGCAGGAGGCAAAACTGCAGGAAAGTGGGATTTCTGTTGGATTCACTTTTGGTTTTCCTAAACTGTTTGTTTCATTCTATCACAGTTCTTTCCCTGACAGTTTTATGTGCCTAAGTTTTTAGTGGGTTGTATGCATGTGTAGTGAGGGAATGGTGATGTTATGGAGAAGCAGGTGGTTCTTATCTCCAGGAAGAAAGCAAAGATCCTGTTGGACCTGAACTATCTTGATTCTGACTGATTATAGCAAAAAGTCTGACACAAGTCCTGTGGATCTAGGAACAGGTCTTGTGTACAGGAATGTCTGTGTAAGCCTGGGGAGAAGGGCTGACTTTGCTGGGCCTGGAGAGAGGGACTAGCTAATGTTGCTGGTGTTCTCTGTGTCCACATCAGGGCTTGTTCTGAGCCCTGCTGTAACTGTCCAGAGCACTGTTGAGTTGGTGGTTTAAAATTGTGCTACAGACAAGTGACCTCTTCAGTACAGAGCTGCCCTATGTGTGATTAGGCATGTTCTCTCTGTCTTGAGCCTTGCCTGTATGTGCACCCATCCACAAGTGAGCAGAGGTCATAATGAAAAGTGCTGTTGTTGTCCATGGGTTGGTATATGAAGGTGATGGCTTAAAGGACAATGACTCATCAGGTTGTCATGAACATCTCATTGCTTTGCCTGTGACCTCTTCATTCTGCTGCTACCTTTGCCTCTGCTTGATAATGGGTGATGTTGAGTGAAATTGCAGGCAGCGAACGAATCTGTGTATTCCTCTGTAATGTCATTTGCATTAATACTTAGTTGTGATTAATCTAACTGTATCTGCTTTGGATATGGTGTCCCTCCTCCCAAATGGTGGGACCTTGTTTGCAAGACTTTCTCTGGTATCCTGAAAGCTCTAAATATTACCTGCTCTTAAGAAGGGCTGGCTTTTACATTCACTACCTGTGTTGGAATTTCACTTGTGTGATTAGTAGGGATGAAAGCTGAAAATTCAGCAGGATATTTGGGCACAGTGATACTCCTTTTTACTCAGAATGTAGGCCTGGAAGGGAGCCACTTGAAGCCAGTGCTGTAGCATGGCTCATGCTGCTTTGTGTGGGGATAAGTAATACTGGAAACTTGGTTTGTTTGGTCTCTGAGGAGCAAGTTGAATATTGTGCTGGGAGAAGCTGTTAGGGCTGTCTGGTTTGTGCCTTTTATTTGCATTCTTCATCTTTGCTGTTCTGCTGAGGAATTGGTTATTTAGCAGAGCTTGCAAGAGACAAAGGGGATCATGTCACAATGATGCTGTGCTGTTTTTGAATGGTTCAAGTCAAAACAATTCAAATTTTGATTCTTGATACAGAGCTGCATTCCAAAGCTGTGCTCAGGGTGGTAGTAGGCTTCCTCTTAGGCATCACTGTTGGCCTTGCCTAAATGGACTTTTAGTTTGACATGGCAGGACTGCTCTTGTATTAATTTGCCCAAGGCAGTGTTAATCCCTGTGATACACAGGTTTTTAAATGTTATGGAGTTTTAACTGGTTATTTTTTTTTGTGTAGATGCACTTAGTAATGCCATAAAACAGGCTAAAGAGAAGTGGTAATGGGTGTAAGTAGTTTAATGCTGTAAGGATAATTTTTAAAGGTTAACTTTTCACCTTTTATTTGAGCTCTGAAGATCTGTTAAGACTCTGGAGATGCTTTGAACATATCCTGACAGGAGTTTGGTTTTGTTTTTTCTTTTGGGGAGGGTTTATCCCTCGAAGAAGAAGTATTTTATGTGAACAGATGTTTGGATTTCCACTAGGCTGGTGTTTCTAGCAGATTTCTTGTATACAGAATTTGTCGCTGGTCTCAGCACTGGTGATGTACAGTCACTGTCTACAGTGTCCTATTTATAAAGAGGCCCTGTGACTGCAGAGGAATCTTGCCTCATGAGGACTGTGTGCCTTCACGTATTTTAATCTATTAGCAATGTTTCCTCCCTTCCTTTGTAAGTAGCTGAGATGCACTGGTGGATCTAGCGGGGTTTTTTCATAGAACCACAACATGATTTGGGTCGGAAGGGCCTTTAAAGCTCATCCAGTTCCAATCCGCTGCCACTGGCAGGGACACCTTCCACCAGACCAGGCTGCTCCAAGCCCCATCCAGCCTGGCCTTGAACACTGCCAGGGATGGGGCAGCCACAGCTTCTCTGGGCACCCTGTGCCAGCGCCTCAGCACCCTCACAGGCAAGAACTTGTGCCTGATATCTGAATTACTCATGAGAGATGGTGAGAGCTGAGGCAACAACTTACACAGACCAAGACCAAATCTCTCCTTTAACAAGCCACCCTTTGGGGACTCATGTCCCCAGTGCCCAAAAGCTGTAACAGAGCAAAGCAGGTGCAGGAAAGCCTTGTGACAGCCACCATGTGCCCCCAGGAAGCAGCAACAAAACAGAGCACCCGATGGGACACACGGCACTGCAAAGTCCTATTCATTTTAACCCAGGTGCCAACAGGGCCCACAGGGCTGAATGGCACTTGTCAAGAGGAATCCTGCAGTCAAGTACATTAACAGCAACCAGGGCCCCAAACTGTCCTTATAATTACTAAACAGGGATGTGAAGGACCTAACATGAGAGCAACAGTACGTTTCCCTTTCTTCTGGAATAATCCAAGGGGCTTTTCCCACTTGAGAGCTCCCAGCAATGGAGCTGAATTGTAATTTTAAGTAAATATTAATGTCAACAACCAGGTTAATACTGTACCTTATATTAAGCAAATACAGTTGCTAATATGACCTTTATATACAACTTCACAGTGCAATACCAGAGCACATTTTGAGGTCTTCTGGGGAGCACACACCAGTCTTGTGCACTGAGGACTCTTCCTTGATGCAGGATTGATATAAACCTACACAGACACACAGCAAAGCTATCACAGAGCAGCCTTCACTCTTCATCACAAAGGATCTCTTCTTCCCCTTTATGCCAAGTGATGTTTCCCAGTAAGAGAAAGAACAGGTGGAAATAAACAGAGCAAAACCCCAGCCAAATACACAGGAATAAACCCAAACAGACAGACCAGAAAGTGCTCTGGAGCACAAGCAGCTGAGAAAGAACCAGCTGAGAAATCCTCCAGCTGATGATGGGAAGGAAATGTCTCTACAAGTGCAGCAGGAAGCCTTAGGCTTTCTGATTTCTATTTTCTTTCTTGATGTTGAACAACAGAGCCAACATCTGCATGTATTAGCGGTAACAGTGACTGAAGAGGGTTTAAGCTACTGCTGTGAAGCCAACTATATTAAAGAGGCCAAGCAAAGCAAACCAGAGGCTGCTTCTGGAAGCCTTGGCTCTCCAGTGTCCCTGCTTCCCCTCTCCCTACTGCCCCACAAGGGCTGCCCCTCTCCTCCCCCAGCACTTCCTTACGCCAGGATCTATCCAGCCCCATTCTCCCTTCCATTGGAGCACTGATTCTCCCTCTCCCACAATTGCACTTCTGACCAGGAAGCAAAACCTCCAGGACAGCGTCCACAAAACCCAAGGTGGGCCGGGCACTGCAAAGACGGGATTTGGAGAAGTTGGAACACGCAGATGGCTGCTTTCAAGGCTTCTTTGATCTACAGTGAATTACAGGGCAAGCTGCCACCCTGCCAGCCAAGCAAACCAACTCCAGGTATCCCACGGATCCTACCAGAAGGAATTTTCAGCACCCTGAACTTATCTGCCATCCCAGCAAACAGAAGGGCCAAGTGCTGGGAGCACAAATCCATTGAAGGGCTCCTTCTTTGGGCTTTGCTGATGCCGGTTGTGCTCCTGGAGCCCTCCGTCAGACTCCGCACAAGAGCGATGGGACCACCTCACTGCCCTGCTTCTCTAATCCTACGGAGTAATGAGGGAAATGCTGTTACCATGACGCTTGTCGGGATAGATCAAAATGTCACAATATCTCAGAATAGCATTTGCTTGTTTCTGTGAGAAAACAAGAGATAAGAGATTCTATCCCCTTGCCACAGGCAGGGACATCTTCCAGTGGAGCAACCTGCTCTAAGCCCCTGCATCCAACCTGGCCTCGAACACTGCCAGGGATGGGGCAGCCACAGCTTCTCTGGGCACCCTGTACCAGCGCCTCAGCACCCTCCCAGGGAAGAGCTTCTGCCACAGAGCTCATCTCAGTCTCCCCTCTGGCAGTTAAAGCCATTCGTCCTTGTCCTGTCCCCACAGGCTCTTGTCCAGAGCCCCTCTCCAGGTTTCCTGCAGCCCCTTTAGGCACTGGAGCTGCTCTAAGGTCTCCCCTTAAGGAGCTTTCTCTTCTCCAGGCTGAATGAGTAAAACGTGTCTCAACAAAAGTCACCATTACTACACCAGGAATCCAGGTGTACTCATGTACTGATCCAGGAAGAACAAGACACATCAAGAACATTCAGGCAGCTGAGGCTCCTTAGAATGGAGGGAAGAAAAAAATTATATACATATATCTATATATATAAAGTTGGTTGAATACCCTAAATATTTAATGGCACTTGACTATGTACTCCCAAGTTTGAAGCTTTCCCAATTAACTAAAGGTTTCCAAACTAGAGAAGGTAACAAATGCCTCCTACTCAGCCACAAAAGCTGCTGGCGCCTGTCTGCTCTGAAGGGCTCACAGCTCCTTAGTTAAAACACATCTGAGAACATACACACACACACAGATATAGTATCTAGGAGAGGAAAATAGTATTTACCAAGTGAAAACAAGCACTACACACTGTCAACAACAGGCTCACCACCACCAACTAGACCAGGGTTCAGATATTTTGTTCCACTGACTGACTGTAGCACTATTTCTAGTCCTCTCCCCTAACAATGGTGGGTAAAGGAAGAATGTGAAAGTACAAGTAGTAGATGGGATGAGGTGGTTAACTACTATTTCTGTAGTAGAAGATGTACCATTAGAACTGCTACTCCCATTAGCAATGGAAGCAAAAAGCTACTGAACTTACCCATGGCTCATGCTGAATATGGCATCTGGCCAAGGTGATGAGTGATGCAGGGTACAGGAATCAACCCAGGGAAGCCTCTCACATTGATTATGGGTTTCCTCAGAATCTATCCACTGAGGGAAAGGCTCCAGAGAAGCTGTGGCTGCCCCATCCCTGGCAGTGTTCAAGGCCAGGTTGGACAGGGCTTGGAGCATCCTGCTCTAGTGGCAGGGGGTTGGAACTAGATGAGCTTTGGTCCCATCCAACACAAACCACTCCGTGTATCCATGATACATGAATGTGGAATTCAGGTACTCTATAGATGTCTCAGGCCCATATTGGGGTGCAAAATTCCAGAATATCAGATTATGGAAGCAGCAACCTTAGTTTTGTCCTGCTGGAGCTGGTAATATCTTGGGAAAACCACTTTCTGCTTCCCAGGTGCATGTCTGGATCAAGTTTATGTGTAAGCACTCAGGGCTACACTAAGATCTGACACACCTGACCACTGGGATGCTTTGCCTTTCTCTCCCACCCCTACTCTGATCTTCCAAGGCTTAAATTCAGAGGGACAAAGGTGTAAGGAAGGGAAAGGCCACATCTCATTCAGAACCTTTCTCACAGGAGAATGTAAGTGGCCCCAGGCCATGCTGACAATGGGGCAAACAGCTCATTTGAGGGTTTGATAATAGCCAAACATCACCCAGTTCAGAATCAAGGTCTGAAGCCCAACTTCTGTACAGGGCTAGTAGCATGGGCAGATGCACCCAAGAGAATCAACTGCCCTAGACGAGAAGTTACCCTTAAAGGAAGAGGAGAAACGTGATAGCTGAGAGGAGATCATTTGGCAGAGTGAGAGCAGCATCTCATGACACGGGCACACAAAAGCTGTTCCTCACAGAGCAGAGAGATCATCAGTCAGAGAAAACAATTCAAAAGTGTCTCAGCAAACACATCAAAGTAAGTTCTCAGATACAGGCACCACCACATACAGTGCCCTGGAAGAGCTCCTGAAGGAGATTTCCATCAGCAGTTCAGATTAATTGTGCCAGATATGAGGACAAGGTTACCCTGGATGGAGTGTGCTTTCACCCATTTACAAAGCCACTCCTTTTATCTCAACCCATCCTGCCGAAGCACAGAGAAGTCCTCACCAACGCTGCAGAACATGGAACTGCTGAAAAGGGGAAAGCAAAGTTGGAGAGAGGGGACAAGGACAACAGGCAGGAGCTGTGCTCCAACGAAGCTCTATTCAAAACACAGTTGGGCACAAGGTAGAAACTGAAACACTTGAATTCTTCTTGAAGCACTGATATTTGTAAATTCAATGATTTGAAAATAGCTTTGCTCTTCCTGAGCAAGCACCCAGCGGGGAGCCACAGCTCAAAGCCAGGTTGGATGAGGCTTGGAGCAAGCTGCTCTAGTGGAAGGTGTTCCTGCCCATGGCAGGGGCTGGAACTGGATGAGCTTTAAGGCCCCTTCCAACCCAAACCATTCTGTGATTCCATGATTCTCATCCTATGATATACCACAGACACATCCCAGAGCCAACACACCAGGGCACTTGTGCAATCCCAACTAGAGCCAGGTACCTTCCCACTGCCTGTCAGGGACAGGAAAACCTATGAATTCTGAGGAAGCAAATTCTTAAGCTACCCTTCTGAAGTTCTTAGGGTGGATTTTCTTGCCTGTACTATCAGAAGGATTTTCCAATACCCAACCTTAAATATCCAACTTCACCTATCTACTCATGCTCCTTCTAGCTCAGGAAGGATTTTCAAAAGGCAATATAAAGCAAAAGACCAAATGAAATATTCCAATTCCCCTTCCCCAAGGTACCCCTTTACTATGGGGAAATCTCTGTGAAACAGATCAGCCAAATGAGACATTTCATTCAGGAAAGTTATTATGTTGTAAATCATCTGCATATTGAGTTAGCACAGCCCTTTCAGTGTCAGCATCAAGAAAAGCCCTACCACTGTGATAGGAGGAAGCAGCCATGAAAACTCAAGAGATTTAATGAAACACACCTCAGAAAGCTGTCTTCCAGAGCCCCATGTACTAACACATGGTGTACATGAAGGACTCTGTGCCTTCAACTCCAGGAGACACCAAGCCAGGTTATCTGGACCTCAGCAGCCCTCACACACTAACTGCTTTCTACAGGCAGATCAGGAAATCTCTGTCCTGAAGAGTCAATTGTCGCTCAAATAGGATAGGACAAGGGGTGATGGGTTTAAACTTAAACAGGGGAAGTTCAAGTTGGATATGAGGAAGGTCTTCCCTGTGAGGGTGCTGAGGCGCTGGCACAGGGTGCCCAGAGAAGCTGTGGCTGCCCCATCCCTGGCAGTGTTCAAGGCCAGGTTGGAGAGATCCTTGCTGACATGGCATTCTGCTGACAGACAGGGTACACCTACACCACAGAGTGACCACACACTAGCTGTATAATATGCAGAGTTTATTAAACAAGCACACTAAAGCCAATCAGCACACTAAAGCAAGCACACTAACGTGAATTAGGTGGACATCTCTCTATATATAGTAAGTACAATAAAGCAAATCAGAGATACAGGTATATAAAGAAAGTACTGAAGAAAGTTAGCAATGCGCTAAATCATTACTATATAGAGAAAACAGCGATTAAGAAGAAATACATCACCAACCACCACTGAATCATCCTCCAGGCTCACACTTCCAGCTGGGAAGCCCCATTGCAGCTGATGCCAGGAGTCTCAGGTAACTGGGAAAGTTCCTATGCGGTACAACCGGCCATAGGTGAGGCTTCTGCCATGGCCAGAAGAGGGTTCTGCTTTTATACCCTCATCAAAACAACTGGCTTTGTGCCAGATCTCTGACTGCGTGCTCATGGGTCCACGCAGTTTCTCGTCATCTCACTGGTGTCCGCTTCTGAGAGCACTGGCCAGGTGCCCCAGTGCAGGCAAGTATGAAGGTCATAGAAGAGCTGCACACCTATGTTTTCCTGCCTCTTTCCAACACTCACGATGAACACAAACACATATACTCTACAGACAGTGTAGCAAACAACACCCTTTGTTATGCCTTTCAGTCATGAAAGGGAATCAGCTCTCAGCTAGGTTCCCATCCATTACACAAGGTCAAGGGTGAAATATCCCTGCCCATGGCAGGGGGTTGGAACTGGATGATCTTAAGGTGCTTTCCAACTCTATTCTATGATTCTGTGTTTCACTTCCAAGCACAAACACCAGCGCTCCTGCTCTCTTAGCCTCCAGGTTCTTTTCAGAGGACCTTGCCATTACTTTAAGGCAGTCACAGTGCCTGCCAACAGGCACTAACACAGTCAAACATCAAATCCAGACGCTTCTACAGCAGCACTATTTGAGTAGCCATGCTCTGAACAGGCCAGGAGATTTACCTCCTGTCTCCACTTGAATTCAAGTTCCCCGTTAAGAAGTTCCATGGTCACACTGCCAAAAGGCAAAACTGAGCATAAACCCCAGTCCCAGCCCTGCTGCTCTCACTATTCTTCACCAACTACATGAGAAAAATTCCCCACATTCAACAAGACGATCCCTGTGGAGTTCTATTGTCTCCAATTACTAAACATGTTCGCGGAGCAAGCAAATGCCTAAAATCATTTGCTTCTACTAAACAGCTCCCATACTACCCTCACTGCAATCCAGACAGTCTGAGCACAGCCACTCACTGCAATTCAGAAGGGACCACACCACAGAGACACGTTCCTTCGCTCCGGTTCAAGCACACACATGCCTCCACCAGCCCTGGGAGGCCTTGCCCCAGAAATCCCAACCAACTTCTCTAAATCCCTGCTCAGTGCTAATAACTTCTCCCAGCTCAACATCTTGACCAGCTTTTTCTTCCCCTCAGGAGTCAAAGATGGCTGTTTGGAATTGGAAAGAGATACACAAGCTTCCATTGAATTATAGAACCGTGGAAAGGTTTGTATTGGAAGGGTCCTTAAAGCTCCTCCAGTTCCAACCCCTGCCACGGGCACGGACACCTTCCATAGAGCAGCTTGCTCCAAGCCCCTGTGTCCAATCTGGCCTTGAACACTGCCAAGGATGGGGCAGCCACAGCTTCTTTGGGCACCCTGTGCCAGTGCCTCAGCACCCTCACAGGGAACAACTTGTGCCTAAAAGCTCATCTCAGTCTCCCCTCTGGCAGGTTAAAGCCACTGCCCTTGTCCTGTCCCTACAGGCCCTT
>JAOEHX010050464.1:0-12965 GCA_025448015.1 Bolborhynchus lineola | reverse complement strand
TGACTGCCATGATTTTTCAAATATGATGGACAGTGGCTTAGCAACTTCATTTGCAGCTCCTTCAGGACCCACAGATGATTTCATCAGGTCCCATGGACTTGTGTACGTTCAGGTTCTTAAGATGGTTTCAAACCAGATCCTCTCCAACAGTGGGCCCAGGGTCTTCATTCTCACTGTCCCTGCACCTGCCTTCAAAGATTTGGGTGGTGTGGTCAGAGTGTTTGCCATTGAAGGCTGAGGCAAAGAAGTCATAGGATCAAGTCATTAAGAACCAGTCTTCTCCAAATCTAGGGTATCCAGTTCTCCTGATAGCTTCTGGAGGGGGGGCACGTTGTTCCTAGTCTGTCTTTTTTTCTCAATGTACCTCTAGAATCCCTTCCTGTTATCTTTAACATCCCTAGGCCTTGATTTTAGTCAAATAAGCCATTGTCAGTGCACAGTCCACAAGTCTCAAGCAACCCTGGCAAGCAGCCAGACAAACAAGATTGCTCTGTTTTGAGCCTCAAGTGTCACTGAAGTGTGACATATCAGCAAGAATAGCCTTGGATGGAAAATACACCTTGACCAGTGACTCATCATGCTGGGGAGCAGAAGTCTCTCTGTCTTCTTGTTTTTACAGTCTGGGAGAATCTCTGCTTATGATTGTATGGACCTCATCACAGCAGTGAAATTGCTTTCTGAGCAGCCTTTCTAATTACAGCACATACGGCCCTCTGCTCCCTTTCACTGTTAATCACCCACCACCTTGTGGCTAACAACCAGATGCAGCTTTTGCTGCCGTTAGAGAAGTACTAACATACTTTGGCATTCTGTAATATAATGAGGGGGTTTATTGTTCTTTGCATAAAGTTAACCATGGACGCCTGCTTTCTATTTTGTATTTCGTTCCAGCCCACCCATCTGTTCTCCTCCTCTGCGGTGCAAATAAACGAGGTAGGTTGGCACCTGATTGACCAGCGCTGGCTCATCTCTATATATAGGATTTTTACTCCTGTACACAACCTTCAGATACTTTTGATGCTATTACATCATGCTATTATGCTGTTCTTTTCCATTCCACTCGATTCTATTCCACTCCACTCCAGTCTAGTCTGTACTGTTATATTGTATTCTATCCTATGATATTCTATTCTTCTCTATTCTGTTATACTCTGATCTAATTTCCTCTCCCTTCTCTTTACGTAAGTCAGATGATGTGTACTTCAGACCCTACAAATCAGATAAATCAGATGTCTTTAAATCAAATATTCTACAAATGCATTCACCATGGCAAATAGCCTCCTCTTCTTTCCCACCTCCTTATTAAGGCCTCATCTGGAGCACTCATTGCTGCCATGGGGAATGCATGCAGAGTCCCTTCCAGCTGGTGTGCTGCTGGTTCATTGGTACTTACAGGAGCTGCACCACTCATTGCCAACTGTTCTGTGGATTAGATACGCAGGAATTGCCATGCCAGAACAGGCTGCTGGTCCATCTAGTGGCTAATGTAAGATTTTTTAGAGAAGGACATAAAAGGCTTGTAATGAATCCAATTAGTCTATATTATACCAGTGGGGGATATTTCTCCCTGACCTCAGCTGGTTATCAGATTATGTACCCTGAAGCATGAGGATTGATAGCGCTTGTCATTTCAGTGTATCTGGAGTAGCTGCAGATGCTCTGCTTACTCATATTTATGTTCAGGAACACATTGATGCAGCTCCTCTGGTTTCAGTGGTGTCAAAGTAGCAGTGAATCAGATAAATCTATTGATTAAAGACATGTGTTTGAACACGGAAGAGTAATGTCAAGCTTTGATTTTTTTTTCACTGCACTAGAGAACAGATCTGTTCCTACAGAAGAGCATTGCTTACACAGCAATATTCTTAAGCATATTTTTTCAATGTGGGCACAGCAATTCAAAAAAAACCCAGGACAACAAGAAAAACCCAAACAGCTGGCATTTTCTGAGGCACACTTTACACAGGAGCAAGATCAATCTTAGGAAAGTCCATCTCAAGAGCCTACTGTAATATTGACATGCTCCTCAAACTCCAGTGGTTTTTAATGCATTTTTAATGAAGAAATGCTGTTTAGAAACAGTGTGCCTCTTTAAGATATTGCCATGATATTTTCAGCTGAATTCACCTGGCATTAAAGAGTAAACAATAGCAATGAAGATAGATCTAAATTTCCTCCCAAATCCCAATATTTATTATGAATGTGACTTCCATTTGTGAGAAGGGGTAGTATATGTGAGTATGTGCTTCATGGATTTACAGGTCTGGCATCAACTTGGTCTACTGTTTATGATGAGAGATTGCCAAGTGCTGTACACAGGGACCAGTTCCTATGATGAATTCAATCAGTCCTCTCTGTGTTGTTCAGGGTGACTCACTGGCAGGTGTGTGGGAACATAATCCTGCATATTTCTCCCAGGTTCTGCTCAGATTATTACTTTAAGTGTTCATTGCTTTACAAACAAGGTCCTCTAGTGACCATCTAAGCCATGTGGTTTTACGTCTATTCCCTGATGGGCACTAATCCAAATCTTTTGACATGGTTTAGTGGTGGACTTGGCAGTCCTGGGCTAATGGCTGGACTTGTTGGTCTTAAAGGTCTTTTCCAACCTAAATGATTTTATGATTCTATGATTTTAAGTCATCTAGGGGCTTTCAGGAGAAATGCATGTACAATATGCGTTGCTATTTTGGGAGAATATTCATTTTTGAAAGTAGTGAATAGTATGGTTTTTGCATTACTGACACATTCATTTTTTAAAAGATATAGAGGCATAAGGAGAAGTGCTGTGTGAATCAGAAGATGAAGTGTTTGCTATAGAAACTACCTCTCATGCAATTAATAGTGAAACATTTGTTAATATCTGGTGAACACCTGCATATACTATTCCTAAGAATAACATTTAATTCCAGTTTCTCCAGAAGAAACATTACAGAGCTGTGCCTCTTTTCTATGATGTGGTACATTTGAGAAAAAAAAATAGGGCCTGGTGCTTGGAAGAGTTTCTAAAACTTTCCTAATTCATCATTTGTCCTTCTTTAATGCCTCTGAGTTCCATTTGTCCTTCTTTAATGCCTTTGAGTTCATTCCCTGATACGTCATTGTGTCGCAATGCTTTCCTGCAGCTGTGTCCCCCCCTTTCATGCATGGTCTTTCTTCTAAGGCCCCTTGCAGGGTTTCAGATGGTCATTTCCACTTGTGCCAAGGGGGTGCGCAGGGTGGATATTTGCATCATCTGCCATTACCACAGTGTCCTCAGAATCCCTTTCCCTGCTGGAGAAGGAGGAGGAGGAGGATAGGCTACTCCTGAAACCAGCCTAGAGGCCAGACCTGTCCATGGGTGCACACAATGGCATGTCCTACTTAGATGCATCCACCTCCCTCATTCAGGAACTGTTCACAGCAGGCCATATGGTTTGGGTTGCCTCTCTGTGGAAAGCTGGGTGACAGAAAAGCTCAGACTTTGTTGAGCACCTGGACTAGGACATGTCTGGAGTGCCTCCAGATGAGGAACTTGGAAGTGTGCCCACAAACAGTAATATAGATACAACTGTAGAGAATCTAAGTTAAGCTCCTCTTCTGAACTACCATCTGGAGGAAAGTCTCTCCTCCTGTGCTGCAAATTAAACCTAAATGCTGCAGACAAACAAAACCAGCCCACTATAACCTAGCTATGAGGATAAGTGGGACTTGCTGGAGGTTCGGACACACTTTCCGTTGGTGTTGTGCTGGGATAATAATCAGTGTCTGGGATGCCCTTTCATCCTACGTCTCAGCTGTGCTGAATCCTCCTACTCTAAAAACTGGATGAACAATCAAAATGTGGACTGAAAATCAAAGATGGCACAGGATGGTGTCTGTATCCTTCTCACAAGCATCCACCTTCATATGATTTCAAAATGTTTTGGCACATATTACCCTGAAATGTTTGTTTCAGCTCCAGTGGTTAATGAAAACTCATCAAATGAAGAATTATATTGACTCTCAGATGCATGCTGTCTCTATTAGTTGTCCTTCTCTATTCCTTTTCATTAATATAAAAGTTGAGGAGCTGAGCCTTGGTTTCTGATTTACGTACTGCCTGTTCCAAGCACAAGGATTCCTGTAGACGACAAATTTCAGCAAATGAATCCTGAGCTGAGTGCCAGTGAAGCTACTGGAGTGACCCCAGACACGAATTTGTTTTCCCTCCATATCTACTTTGACTTTTTGCCTATGTACAAAGGATTTGGCTGGAAAAGCCCTTGGCTTAAGTATGTCTAAAGTTCAGTTTATTTTTACTGACTTGGGTCCTGCAGGGCTCCTAAGGATTGCAGGCACCAGACAGCTGTGTTTAGCCTTTTCTGTTACAGTAACGTCAAGGAAACCTATCATAACTGGCAAGCCTTCTGAAAGCATGAGTGCTCATGGATTACAAAAGGAGAAAACAGTCAGATTAAAATAAACTGTTACCAGACAAAAGGACACCCACCCTTTCCCCCTAGAACTCCTTTAAAAAACAGGGAATTTGCTTTGATCAGACTTTAAGGTGAGAGCTGATCTCCTGGAAGTTATCTTCAAGCTAACAAAATAGTGATAAGCAAAGGAGGAAATGGAGCTAAGATACGGTATATTTGTTAAAAGACAAAAATCTGGCCACTGTGGCAATCTCTTCCAAGATCTCTCAGAGATGACGTTACAGAAAGAGCCTTGCTTAGCCTTGAACAGGATTTGCATTCTTGCACAGTTGGTCTGTTTGTTCGGCTTCGGGATTACACAGAAATATTCCCTGGAGGAGACACAAAGAGGCTTGAAAATTCAGCCGCCTCTAGTTGGCTTTCCCCTTGCTGGGACGAAGTATAGAGTGCAAATGAAAAAAAGAAACCCAAACAAAACCCCAAACCACCAAACCAACCAAACAAAAAAACCCCACAACCCCAACAAAAAGCCACGCAACCCCCTCCTACACTACTGATATCTATTGAGGATTTAAGACACTGAGGTTTTGCAAAGCCGACACGTGCTCATGCTCATGCCCATGCCCATGCCCGAACTGCTTGAGACACCAGAACAATAAGCTTCCCAAGGGAACACTGAATGCCATGGAAAAAAGGCTATGAAAAACAGAGTGTGGAGAATTTGGCCCACTTGGACAATGCTACACTAGTGTGAATTGCTTTACCTAGTCAGGCTGGACAGCCTGCTCAGCTGGAGCCAGACTGCTATAAACCTAGCTTCACCATTCAGTTGACAGAGGGTTTGTGTTAAGCAGCTGGAAGACCCCTGTGAAAACAAGATTTTTACAGTGAATCCAGGTTTCAAATGGAGTGAGATGAGAACCTGTAGTGAAAGAGCATGGCTCCATCATCCAGCAGCCAGCAGGAGAAATGGAATGTCTCCCTGCCACCTCCGAGAGTAGGTAACCCCATCCATAAAAAGGTGCCTAGGAGAGGTGGTATGAATCAACCTTGTAGAGTCTCTCCCTCTTTCTGTAGACTGAGGAGAAGCACATGAATATTTTTGACTGTTTGCTCACCTTTTACACCCCTAAAATCTGAGTCTGGTGGAACAACTCAAGGAAAATGCCTTATTGGCCCTGCACTTTCCAAGGTCGTGGTGCAGATAAGCAGAGGACTCCACTGTGTTATCGGTCAGGGCTCCTCCACACAGCTATATTTAGTGAAGAAGCCCAACAGCACAAACAGGATTTGCGTGTGTGGTTATCTTGTTTGTCTGGATTTTGAGTAGCAGCAAATTGCCTGATAGGACATTCAGAGGAAGGTGAAAGCAAACAGCATCCATCTGGAGTTTCTCTGGTAGAACAGAGTTTTTAATCTCAGAACCCTGCATAACCTAAAGTTACATGGAGAAAAGGTCAGAAGTGGTCATGACTCTGAAAGAAATCAGATGCTTGTAAGCTGCTCATCAGCAAGGACTTCTGCTGTGCACATGATTTCCCCAGTGCAAGTTTTGTCTTAGCTGTGTTAGATATAATGCTTAGATAAGAGCTGTAAAATGTAGATAGTAAAAGGACTTTCTATTTGAACCTGTGGCAGATATGCTAAGGATAACTCAGTTCTTCTCTGGTGTATTCAGGATAAGGGAAAGAGTAAATGCCAGTCTATCATGCTATCCTGAAACCATTTAAAAGACAGGGAGACATTCCTGCAAGTAGTTTGCCATGTGTCCTGAGCCCCAGGATTCCTGGATGATGTCAGTGCTCAGGAGACGGCCTGACCCTTTCAAAGCTTGCTGTTTATTGGGTCTGATCCCTATCTGCAATTGTGAATTAGTATTCTCTTAGTTTCTCCCACTCTTACTTAAAAGGTGTTTTTCTCAAATTCCAGACAATGTCTTGCAGCTCCTGGATCTTGGAATAAGGTAAAGAAGGGAATTTTAATGGCACCATTTACCACTTTTTGAATGTAATGTTTTTGGCTTTGCTTCCTCTGACTTGGCAGCAGGACTGTTTTGATTCATTCCTGATTTCTCTCAAGCCCTTATGAGGCACTGAGTCTGTGCTGTCAAGAAAGGTAGGAGAGGGAAGTACCAAGAGTTGTCGCTGTCATAGTCCTTGGCATGGTGTGCCATGGCTTCATCACCACTTCGAAGCAGGAGTAGGAGCAAAAAGGCAGCATGGGCAGCATGCGTATTGTAGAAAGCCGTGAAACAGAGTTCGTCATCCAGCCAAGGACCACAGCTAAGTTAGGAAACAAGGGCAGTTCTCACTTTCTTTTGTAATCAAATGGTCTGCACAGGCGTCTTGCAGCTCTTGCTATGATTTTCCAGTTGAATGTTCCTCCTTACGTTGCCACATCCTTGCCCTTCAGATCTTTCCCCATCCCTTCCATCCATCCCATCCCTGCCAGCTGGCCCCAGGCAACTCAAATGACAGGCTCAGGAAGGATAGCCTCTCCCCATCCAGGTGCAAAGCAGCTGCTGTTCCTTCACCTTTCCTAGCCAACCATCACACCCACATCCCACTGCTGCTAAGCGAAGCAGCACAAAGCCAGTGGATTTGCATACATCTGTGCAAGCTTTCTGTGAGGTCTGAGGGGCTGAGTTTCACTTTGGGTTTCGGGTTTATGTGGAGCCAGACAGTGGTAGATATCAGCAAAGTCTGTGGAAGTGATGTGTTTAGCCACTTTTGCTTGCCAGGCTGGGAATTCCTCTGTTGAATAATTCACTGGCTACTTGCATAGATTCAAAGGTTCCCTTTAGTGGGACTAAAACTGTTGTCAAGACTTTGCTGCTTTTGGCACTGATACCTGTGAGGTGGTGGTGAGGGGGTGGTGGTATGGTATACTGCCATTTTTCAAATAGAATAATCATTACATTTTCTCCATGTCCTTGGAGGACAAGACAAAATGGAAGGGGCTTATATTATCAAAAGAAAGGTTTTGCCCATGTACTAGGGAAAGCTTTCTCATGGTAAAGATGGTAGTGGGGCCTTGGAGTAGATTATTAGGGAAAATTGTGTAGCCTCCATCATGGTGCTGGAGCAGGAGGTGGCAGAGGTCCAGAACAGAGTAGGTCAGTGTCTGACTGTTGTTTGACTGTGGAACAGGCAGATAGATGGACTGCGTAACCGCTTAAGTTCTCTTCTAGCCTTGTTTTCTCTGACTCATTAATAATAAGTAAATACATTGAATATTTTTCAGCTCCTATCAGATGGTTACAGAACTTCTTGTTCTGCCTTTTAGAGGCCAAGATAATACTTCAAATCCCTTATCAACTCATAGCACATAAGGTTTTATTCAGATAACCCCCATATCAGATTTCCAGGTGATGCTGCTCTGCAGAGGAGCCCAAGAGCTAAGGCAGACATCAATCTGGTCTGATAAAACCTCACAGTTCTGTCTTTGTCTCTCTTCCCTTTTCACCATGGAAGAACAACTGTCTGATCATCTGTAAGCTGAAATCCCAAACCTCATTGGACCCTGGTTTCACTGTGAAGGAACTGATGAAGAGCCAGGCTGCAGCAGCAGCTGCAAAATAACTGAAACTGCTCCTTCAGCTTCATTTGTGGAGCTGGGAGCATTTAATTAATTACAGAAAATAATATTTATAATATATAATAACATATTATATGAATCCTTTGATCTTGATCTTTTTTGTGCTCTAAGTCACAAGTACTACCTGAGGGACTTCCACAGGCTCAGAAGGAGCTGTCACATTTGACACTTGAGTTTGGAACACAAAAAACCAACAGACATGTGCAGCCACGTGTGCAGAGGCAAGCACGCCTGTTCCTGGTCAATCCCCGTCAGCAGGAGCGGCTGTTATCCCAGGGTGATGTTATCTCCTGGTTCTGGGGAGGATGGTGTGTGGGCTGGTAGGAAGTGTGAAGCAGGGATCCTGCCTCCAGTGTTTTTATTTCCCCATTCTCAAGACAAGCAGTGTCCGGCCCCATGATTACCGTGGGGAGTTAAAAGTAAGTCATGCTTCTGGCCATGCTGGAGGGCCTCAGCAGCTTGGCAGCAGGGCTGCAGGAGCCTCAGTATCCTCTTCGACAGCATCTGCACCACCAGGACAGTGGGAGCAGGGTGCTGGAAGGTAGCACAGCACAGCTGACACGGCACACCAGGCGTCCACAGCCTGGCAGGTGGATGGGCTCAGCCGGGTTGCAGGCAAGCCAGCAAACAAATCAAGTGCAGTCAACAGTGTCTGCAGGCAGCTCGGCTCCTGCAAGTGCTGGGTTTGTTTCCAGCATCAGGGGAGCAGTACTGAGGCTCTGCAGGCAGACAGGGGGGAGGGCAGCTTGCTTTGTTCACTCTGATTTCTTACAGAGACATCAAAACAGCCTTCCCCAGCACAGAATTGTCTTCTGTGTGAAGAAAGCAAAAGCAGCCTAATTCAGGAGTCATGTTGATAGATTTTTTTCTTTTTTCCTTTCTAGGAATTAATCTGACTCACCAAACACGGTGTACAGTCATGTGCTCCTTACAGACCAGCTTGTTTCTCTTTACCCAGTGCAGCATGCAGCCCTGCACTCTCCTATGGCTGTGAAACCACAGCATTAGCTTGTTCTTCATGACTTTCCAGGATCAACATCAGCCATCATGGAGCTTCCTCAAAGGGACACATTCCCTTCCCAGCAGGCTCACTGTAAGGAGCCCACTGCTCTTGGTCCAGCTGCTCTGCATTTACACCTGGAAGCCCAAGATGTCTGGAATAAACTCTGTTTGGCAATGACCAGTGTTTCTGCTTTAGTGGGCAGTGGTGGCACTCCCTGGGGGATCTCAAAGACTGAGGGAAGGCAGGGTATCTTCCAGTCTGGCTGCTGTTTGCCATTTGGTATTTATTAGTGGCAATAAATAACAAGGAGAACTAAGCCCACCCTCTCCCCTGGGAGCCATTTGCATTATTTAAAATAGCAGAACAAGTAAACCAAAACCAGGAACAGACTCTTAAGGGTATCATCCCTCTCAGAAACAGCACCACAGTAATCATCAAGCTTTGCAAATAACCTTCAGCCTTGTACCTCAACCTGTTTCAGTGAACAGTCACCCTCACAGAATGCCCCAAAGAGCACTAATCTCTGGTTACTTCCAGCAGTAAAAGTGTTTAATAAAAGTCCCTCTGCACAAAGGGAGTCTTGCAGACACAATATCTTGAGGCTAGAAATTAATTTGATTGGGAAGCCTTTGACCCAACACAAGGTGGTGGATGAATCGGCTTCCGAGGAGGTAACAGATTGTGTCCCAGAAGCTCTCACAGGTACCTTTGTGCAGCGGACAGAAATGAATCATCCCACAAGTCCATATGGACTACAAATGGGAATTGGTATCAATATAATAAAATCTACACATTATGTGTGAATTTCCCCTTCTGCTGTTCAGCTCACCAGGGGTTTCATGTCATCCAGAAGGGAAGGCCCAATCAAGGGCAGGTTGGTGTTGATGACTTTAGCAGAACACCACTGACATTTCATAGGAAACACACAAGACTTGACCTGAAGTCTCTTAAGAAAGTACAAACCCTGCATACGACCCAGAGACCATCAGATGTAGTCTGTCATTGCTATGGACTAAGCACTGGGTGCTCTGAATGCTTAGTGAAACACATGCGATGGCTTGTGGGGTGAAGCTGCGCCCGGTTGCAGTTCTCCACAAACAAGCTATCAATGTGTAATTGCTTCAGACATGCCCTGCATGGTGGCAGGGCTGTGCAGGGCAGCTGGTAACCAGCAATGGATGAATGTCCGTGTGCAGCACCATCTGGCATAGCTGGAGCTGGCCTTGCCGTTTGTTACTCTGAAAGAAACACCAGGAAAATACGGAGCCCTCTGTGTTTCACTGATCCACCAGGAAAGACGAATTGACAAGGTGGAAGCATCTCACCTAAAGACACAACAAAATAGACTTTGGGTCAGTGGCTTGACTGCTAAGGCCATTACTCTTCTATGTAACTTCAGAAAGGTTGTGGAGTTTTTTACAATGGCTGAGCTGACAAAAGATTTTATTACTGTTATTACTACCTGACATACCTGAGAAGTCATCTAAGCTCTAGCAGCACCAATTTCCAGATCCAGGCATAAATGATAATTACGATACAATGATACGAATGTCAAAGTTGTTAAGGTGTGATCCAGTTTCAGGCCACCATGTAGGGAAAAATCTACATTACTTGTGTCTAATTAAAGATATTCACTTGGATACAGATGAAAAGAAAATGATAGGTGATAATAGTATTGATACAGATACTTCAAGAAGAAGGGGCAGGAGCAGTTCAAGCTGGCATTCACTGCAGAGAAACATCTATTAAATCTCAACCGAAGTATTTGTCAGTGTTAAACCAGTTGCTGCAGCACTAACACCTTCTTGAGGGGTGCTAATGAAAGTTATTAAAATATAAAGTAAATATTTACAAATGTCATTTTCATAACCAGGCATGATGAATGTACATGCAAAAACTTGTTTGGGTGAAAACAGTGAGTACCTGCAGACACAGAGCAGCTGCTGGTACATGTGAGTAGCTGCTGGGATTAACCTTGAACACAAAAATGTTCCTTTGCATGGTTAAATGTTGGCTCAAGTAAGCACCTGGGTTTGATACAACTAATGGATCTGGTGGGTGCTATTGCAATCACCCAAACACTCATGAGGCAGACCTACAAAGTAACTGAAAAGGCTTAGTAAAGAGTTTTCTTCTCAGTGAGTTTTATGGTTTTATTTTCCATCTCATTTTAGAGCTTTTCTGGCTTATATGGCCATGTCTCTGACTCTTCAACAAACCCACAGGAGTTCTGACTTCTCCTTTTTGGTAATTAGAATTTGCAATTCCATAGTAATCATTTTTGCACAGAAACTAGAGTTTCAGGTCTGCTTGGTTCAGGGTCCAGTGAGGCTGGAGAGGACCAGGAACCGCCACATCATTACTTCTTTGGGAAACACTGGCAGTAAAGCAGAGCAGGACAGTCCCTTCTTCCACCCCTGTGCTGACAGGAGACCTGACCAGCTCTCTGTATGGCTCAGGGTGAGAAGCCAGTGTCTGACCAGGGATTGTGCTTCATCCTGGCTCTTCAGTATGCCAGGTTATATCCTTCTGCTAAAGTCTTAGTCTTAAAGGTACAGCAATTAAAACAGTGATGTTAGCTTCCTGCCTTGCAATACTGGTTTCCACACCACACAGAATGCTGCAGTTAATTGCTATAAAGAAACAAAATTAAATTCTGGAACACAAACTCTTTTCCTCAGGTCTATCTTGCCTGGCAGAGATTGCATGTATTATCTTCTGAAAAGGTGATTGCCAGCCCCTGAAACAAGTTACCACACATCTTTCCCCTCTCCACACCCCTCGCTTCTGCAGGCATAATCATAGTGGCTTGATACTGAGGTTCTGAGGAGCTTGATGATGAAGATTTATTTGGGTTGAGCAATGTCTGCCATTTTGCTACACACTCAGGCAGCTTCTATTGAGCGCTCTTTGGAAAATGCCACTGGAAACCAGGAAAAATCTACCATATTCAAGCAATACCAGGAAATCTTGCAGTTTTTCCTTTATTTCTGTCCATGACAAATTGTTGTAGAGAGACACTATAGAAGGTGTCGATGAATCATCTTCTGCTTTTGCTGTTGTCCCAGGCACAGAGATAATCTGCAATAAACAATGGCTTCCTTTTGAGGACTTAAAGTGATGACTGCATGTTTAAGCTCCAGCAATAGTCATGGAAGAAAAAAGTCCCACGCCCTGGAAATGGGAGGCTACATGGGTAACCATATGGGTAACCCAGTACGGGTACACTTTAGGGCACTACTAATTCTCTCATCAAACACAGAAATCCCACCTCAATTGCATTTCTCAAGCCTGGAGAAATCCCAGCAGTTGAAGTGTACTAAGACCTGGGACTCAAAAGCTGTCCAGATGTGGGTATTAGTGGAAAGAAGCTGAATTCTGTCTTCCAGGAATGGAGTTGGCAGCCGAATTGGGCAGCACACGCATTTCTGGGGGAAGAACTTGGTGCTTTTCGGCACTTGGAGGCTCTGGAAGGTGCTAGTTGAATTTAGCTTCCAAAAAGTATTTTGTAACACTAGATTCACACTTGCACCGCATGTAAATCCTGAGTTTCCCTGTTGGCAGATCATACTCCACAACTGCATGCATACATCTGGAAAGCTCTTCGGAGTCCCTCTGATCACAGGGCCCATTGCCATTGCTACTGGGATGAAGTGTTGCAGGTGAGTGTTAGATACAAACCAAATTGCTACAGTTGCATAATCACTGTCTAAGTCAGTCATGCGCACATCACCTAGAATCGTAGAATCATAGAATAGAATCATAGAATAGTTAGGGTTGAAAGGACCTTAAGATCATCAGGTTCCAACACCCCTGCCATGGGCAGGGACACCTCACACTAAACCGTGCCACCCAAGGCTATGTCCAACCTGGCCTTCAACCTGGCCAGGGGTGGAGCATTCACAACTTCCCTGGGCAACCCATTCCAGTGCCTCACCACCCTTACAGTAAAGAATTTCTTCCTCATA